>MINK01017396.1:0-14635 GCA_001735545.1 Phormia regina
AAATGGATGGAAACAATTTTAATTAATCGTATGTATGTATAATAGAAAAAATAAAAATTTTTATGAAAAATTATTTTAATTCGAATTAAAATTTGCTTTTATTTCGAAAGATCTTTTAAATATGAAAATGAAGTGTTAAGCAAGATTATTCTGGGCTAAAACTACATTTGATTTCAATTATAATTCTTTAATATCTTTCCTAAAATACCAATATACATTTATTTTTTTATAATCTAGAATTTCTTTAATCTCAAAAAACCAGGGATAAAAATTATAATAATTTATGTTGTGTCCGAATACTTTAAATTAAAATAAAGATTTTAAATGACAGATTTTTGTTATAATAAATTATGCTACGATACTTTCAAGTCTAGGGGTATATCAAAAAAAATCGTTTTTCTCTAATCTAACATTTGCCAACGGCATTTGACTTGAACACCTTTTTAGTAAACAGAAAGAACCTTTAAGCTGAATGAATAAACCCCAAATTATACACAAAAACAAAATCCCAAACTAAATACCGACAATTTATCTAAAGAAAAAAGTTAAACAAAAAATAAAGAATTTCAAAAATAAAAACCAAAACTAAAGAGCAGACCATAAATTACTGGCGTTGTTGTTTTTTATTTTCGTTTACTTTATTTTAAATTGATTTCGGTTTCTTTTCTTTTTTTCTTCTTTTATGCCAAACACATTGATTTCTTTCGCGTTGAAATAGATAAAAATTGTTCAAACAGAGAAAAAACTCTAAAAAAATAGTTTAGTGATTTTATACACTGCGCACGCATTCAACAAAATGTGAATAATACACATAGTGAATAAAACAACAACAATTTTTTAAAAGATAAATTTCCAATATGGTTGAAAAACCTACACAACCAAACCAAATCTATGTTTTTAATATAATACACTAACACATTCATAAGCAATCAAAAAAATCATACAAACTCCCATGTTTAATACGCTTCAATAATGATGGCTTTGCATGGCTGAGATAATTAAGTAGATGGTTGTCATGGTTGAAATTTATTTTTAGAAAAGACGCATGGCTGCCACAAACAAATATATGAACGAAAAAAAAAAAACAACCACCAATAGCAAGCGTACATATGTCAGTGGAAACATAAGCAACAAAAACAAGCAAGCAGAGAAAAGAAACTAGTTTGAAAATGTAATAGTGTTAGTGTGGTTTTATTTAAATGTAGGTGTAGTGGTAGTGATTTTGAAAAAAAATTTAAGAGATAAATGGTTGAATGTTAAGTGAACTAACTAAAGGGAAATTTTCTTTAGGTGAATTGTTGTTGCCTTTGATAAATCGTGTAAACTGCAGTGCTGCACTCTGGCGTCTTCGGTGAACAACACGAGTAGTAGATAATTAACACCAGGTGGCTAGTGTATCATTAGGTTTATGGCTTCACTAAAAATTCAAAATACTGGGATATTTCAACTGCTGTAATTTTTAATTTACAATTTAACAGCATTTTTTTATCAAGCATTTTATTAATAAAAAACAAACTTTTATTATTTAAAAAAACACACTTAATTAAATTATATTTTAATTATTTTAAAAAACAAAGCTTTAATAATATCCCAGTATTTTAGTTCCATTATTTGCTGCTGGAGTTTGTTAAGTAGTTTCGACCTTGCAGAATAAAAGCTTAAACAACTAGATTTTTTTTGTATATTTCCAAAGTATATATACATATGCTTTTTTTGTATATAATTTAGTAAATATATATACAGAACTTATATATTAACTACATGGGTTGTAAGTATTAGGGTTGTTTATATGCTTCTATACTATATACATATCATTTTTTTTTGCTTCATTTTTTTGCTTAGATTCACAGATATTTGGGCGTAGTACGTTATGTATAATATTTTATTTTATAAATAAACAACAACAATTTTATTTTCTCTATTCCTGTTTTTCTTTACTTTTTTTGTTATTCCCTTTTGCTTTATTTAATTCAGAAATACACATGTACATACATATGTACATGAACATATACACCAACATATAAACTGCACACTTGGGACTTTAGTTTTTTTGTTTTTCGTTTTTATGATAAAAATCGATAAATATCTTTAAATGGCAAAAATTTATAACATTAGAAAAGCAAACAAAAACAACATTAACAGCAAACAAAAAAAACAAGAACAATTTTATTGCCAAACATAGAACACAGTTGTTGTCTAATTTCTCATAGAATATTCCTTGTTTTTTTTCTTTTCTTTCTTTATTTTTAAATATTTAATGAAAATTATAAAGTTTTTTCTTTTTGGTTCTCATTTATTGCTTTCAAAATTATAATAAAATTTATGATTAAGAAAATTCAATATATATTATTAAATTCTGTAGACTAATTCAAATTCTTTATTATTATTATTATTTTTTTTTTTTTTTTCTATTTATTAAAGACAAATTTACTTTAAGATCTGTTTAACAAGAGATGAAAATATTCAATTTAGTTAATATTTTAAAATTATAATTCAAATATTATTTAGAACTAAACATATAGAAAAAAGTAAAAATCGATTTCAATTACAAAGTTGCTTATATTAATTAATTTTTAATTGATTTTGCTGCAGTCATGAAAATAATAATATTAATAACTTCAGTAATTGATTTTATTATTACTCCTGTTTTAAATAGACTTAAATTTATTTTATATCTATATTTTTATATACAAATTTTAAAAATTTTTCATTATATTTTTTTTAAGTGCTTTCAATTTATTTAAAATATAATTTAAAACTAATAAATAATATAATTAAATTCCAATACAAAGTTAGTTAAAAATTTTATTAAAAAATAATTCAAAATATTTTATTCTGTGCAGTTGTATTCATATTTTACGTTTAATTCTTGATATTTGCTTGATTTTAAATGACATTTGTTTATTTTTAAAAGAAATCTAATCTTAAAATATTAATTTCATTCGAAAATTTGATGTCCTCACTCCGTAAAACAAATCGTTTTCAAACGTTCAAAATTTGTATGAAAAATATTGAAAAATTTAGAGCCTCATTTTAACTCATTCTATTATCTATTTAATTGATTTATAATTAATTTATTAATTGGAAAAATACTCCTTTTTCCATTTTTAAAGTTTTTACATATTGAATAATTATAAAAAAAAGGTTGCAAATTTAAAAAATTTTTTATTTGAATGAATTATTTTCTAATATATTTGTTAATTGTAACTTTTCTGTAGAATTTTATAAATAAAAAATATTAACAAATAAGGGCCACATTTTGTAAAATGAAGAATACTGGGAAATTTAAATTCTTTTCATAATTTTAACGAAAATCATTGACTTTACAAGAAATTAATTTTATATAATGATTCTAGAACTATATCTTTGAAATTATCATATTTAGAGCTTATGGTTCAGAATCAGTATTTTATTATAGTGAGCAAGGAAGGCTTTTTACTTCAATATAATTTTGAATGTTCTTTAAATTTTTGAACATTCAAGAAGCTATTTGGGAAACAGTCATTTGTTCAGAGAAGTGAACAAATTGTTCAGTGAAAATTAGTTATCAAACTCATTACTAAAAAGTTATAAAAAATTAAAAAAACGTTTGATAATGTTTCGTTTTACAAAATGAGTCTCTAAGGTTGTAGTGATTGATTTCCAGAATAAGGTCCTTATTTTATGAAACGAAATGTTTTCAAATGGTAAATTTTGTACGAAAAATACTGGGAAATTTAAATTCTTATCATTTTTTTTTCAAATATTTCAAATATTTGTCGTTTCGCCATAAGTTGTGAAATCACTAGTTCTAACTATGTTATTAAAAAATCTGAAGTAATTGTGATTACTTGTGATTTTAGAACATGTTTTTTCCTGGGACTTTTCATTTTACCAAATGTGTCCTAAGAGCGAAATGATAAATATTTGAAAATATTTATATGGAAAAATTTATATTTTCCAGTACAAAACATTTTACCAAATGAAATACATATTATTAAAAAAAGGAATTTATTAAAATAGTTTAAGGGAAAAATTAAGGGCCTCTTTTTGTAAAACGAAACGTTTTGAAACTTTCAAAATTTTTACCATACAAATTTGTTTAAATGTTTGTCATTTCATTTTACAAAATGAGGCTCTTAAACTAAGAGAAATTTTTTAGTGATTTTTCTAAATTTATTTTAAATAAACTTAAAGAATCCAGCAAAAAATACTATACAAAGTCATATCATTCATGAAAATACCCCAAACATAACACTTGATTCTTTGGAATTGGTTAATATGAATACCTACACAATTAAAAAAATTAAATGGTGTATGTATTTAAAGAAATTATCAACATTATTTTTAATTTTAATGGATTTTATTGATTTCAACATAAGTTACCTTCAAAATATTTAAAATTAATTGTTAAAAAATTATTTTTAAAATTCTATTTTATATAGGAATTTAATTATATTATTTATTAATATAATTAATTTTTTTAACACATAAAAAAGTCACCAATTAACAAATATATATGAAAATAATTCATTCAATAAAAATTTATTTAAATTTTCACCTATTACTAAAACCTATTACGAAAACTGAAAAATATTTGAAATTAATAAATTAATTAAATCAATCAAGTAGGTGATTGAATGAATTAATAATGTGTATAAGAAATAAAATCATACTCAAATTAATTTTTATTTTATTTTTACTTCAATATATTATTCAATTTTAATAAAAATTATGTTAATTGAAATAAATAGATGGTAATAACCTTTTCTGTGAAGGGTGTACAATTTTTTAAAAAAACAAATTTACATTTCTTAATGAAATATAAAGAAAAATGAAAAATATGTCTATAAAAATATAGAAATAACGTAAATTGAAGTCAGTTTCTAACAATGTTCAGCTCATTATATGTATCTGTTTCAAAAAAGTATAATAATAAAATCAATTATTTTAGTTATCGTTATTACAATTTTGATGATTGGTATTAAATCAAACAAAAATTAAATAATATAAGCTATTTCGGAATTGAAGATCTTTTTACGTTTTTCTGTGTATATGTAGTAACCTAAAAATTAAAAATTTCTTAATAATTATATGGTTTTCAAATTGATTTGAAGTTAAGTTTTTTTTTTTTTTATTTCAGACAGAGATTTTTGTACGTCATAATGTTTTATTACTTAAATATTATATTTTTTTCTCGAATGTTCGTTCTTTTTCTCTAGTGATAATAAAAAGTGTACTGGGACAAGTAGTTACACATTTTTTATTATATAAACAGATCTTTTCATAAATAGATAAATATTGAGATGAATATGAGTTTATTTTAAAATCCATTTTAGACATCAGTTTTAACAACTTTATGTTGTTATTTTGTAATAGGAAACGTTTTCAAGCCTTTGAAATTTGTATGAAGAATATTGGAAAATTAAGGACCTCATTTTGTAAAACGAAACGACATAAAATAATAAATATTTTTAAGCAAAATTAAAATAAAAATCAAATTTAGGTATGATTTTTAGTCCTATATACATTTTATAATTCAATTAATAAATTACTTGATCGATTTAATTAATTTATTAATAAGAAAAATGTTTCAGTTTTTACAGTTTTTATTAATTGATATAATCATTTTGCCTAAAGGTGCAAATTTAAGCAAATCTTTAATTGAATTTATATATTTTCTAATATATCTGTTAATTAGTGAATTATTTCTGTGAAAATAACAAATTATTAATTAAATTTTTCTCTCTAACAAAATGAAACCATTCTTTAAAGTTCTGCTTTGGAATATAATTTTTTGAACTTTTTTTATTGGTTTTATTTTTCATTTTTGTTGGTATCTTTAAATAAAAATTAATTTCTTTGTATTTTAGTAGAGTGTAGTATGTGTTTGCAATTTTAAGTGCTTTTAAATGCGTTTTTAATTTCAATTCAATATAAATTTCAAAATTTATTACACTGTCAACTAACAGAGAGTAACTGATACTATATGTATGTATGTATGTATGTATGTATGTATGTATGTGCATGTATCAATGTATATTTCTCTATCTATTTGTCTGTCCGTCTGCCGTCTGTAATAATATTTATAATTTACAATTTTTCTCTCTGGTAATTTTTATCTACTGAGTAACCATCTGTATTTGCTGATCGGTTAGTTTGATTTCCCTTCTACCCGTTTTATTTCGTTTTTAAGATTGTCATGACAAGTGCCATTTAATGACATTTTTTTCTTTTCTTTAGATATTTTATTGTTGAGTTGTTTGTCGTTTTTTTGATAGCCATTGCCAAAAGGACTTTAAATGTAAATTTCCTTTTTTAATTTATTTTTTGACAAAGTTAAAAAATGCAAATCGTTTTGTTGTAGTGATCATAAAATAAAAGAACAAATATTTCAGTTTTTTTTTCAACCAAGATTTTGTTTGTTTGGTATATGCTCATATTTTTAAATATTTAATGATTTTTCTTCTTTTTTGTTTTAGCTAAAGGTTACATTTGGTTTTTTTTGTATTAATTAAGCCAGTAGCTAGTTGTTTGTAAATGTGTTTGTATGTTGCTTAATTTTAATAAAAGTATAATAATTTAATATTTTTGTTGTTCTTTTCTTTTTTGTAATTTCATTGAAAACTTAATTATAAAATATTACAGGACCTGTTGTAGAAACTCACATGGCATAGTGTGTTCTCCTTGAAAATAAAATTTAAATTAATAGACTGTAATAAGCAACCATAGATTTTGCAGATGCCGTCGGCAATAAATTATTTAAAATATTGTTCAGGTTATACTATTCGTTCCATTTTAAATTTTCAGTCAAATATTTTTTTTTTAAATTTATTATAAAATGTTTACAATGAAATATATTTTTGTTTATTATAAGAAATTTATTTGTATTTTTATTTTATTGGTTAAAATATATATAACAAATAAATTATAATAAAAATCAATAAACTTTAAACTATAAAATTAATTTAAATTAAAATAATTCTATTAACAAATTAAGTTATAATTTTAAATGTTTTCTTCATTCATATTAAAATTACTACAAAATATTTTGCGTCATTATTTTATGAAAACTATTTCAAAATACTGTAAATTTATTATTTATTTACAAAAAAAAAAGATATAAAATCACCTTTTTTTAAGAAATTTTAAATGAATAAAAAATAATTTTTAATAAAAAAACTGTTAATCTTTGTTGTTTTAAATCATCATTTTTTGGCAATTAATCGCTTTTTATAAGCTCAATAAAAAAGCAATTAAAATACAGTTTTAGAATCCATTTAAAATTTTATGTGGTTCTTTCAATTAGTTAAAATTTTTGAAATTTACATAAATAATTTATTTACTTTTTTATTATTTTTTTGCTTTAATTTTATGCTTTTCATTAAATTAAAAGATTTTTAAAAGTTTTTATGTAAAATAAACTGTTCATTTTATATTAAGAAAGAATTATAGCTGCTCTTAATTTTATATAAAACAATGTAATCTTGAAAATCTTTTAATATTTCAGACTACTGTATTAAAAAAAAAATAATAATAATAATTTCTTAATTAAAATTTTAATAATAAAAACATTTTCCTTTTGTTAAAACTTTCAAAAATTTAAATTTCAAAAAAATTTGGCAATAATTTCGAAATTTTGTTCAAATAGTTTTTCTACACAAAAAAGAGCATAAAATTAAAGGCCTCATTTTGTAAAACAAAACAAAAGAATTTAATTTTCCCAGTATTCTTCAGACAAAATTAAATCGTTTGAAAAAGTTTAGTTTTACAAAATGAGGTCCTAAGATTTAATATTTTGGTCCTCATTTTAATAAAATTTTATAAAGAATTTATAGTAGCGAAATTTTACAAAATTATAAGAGGGATTTTTTTTAGTTTTTGTTAAACGGTAATTCTTTTTTTTAAACAAGTAAATTAAGTTTAGATACTATTATTTTAAAACAAAAGTTATTCGCATATATGTTGTTTTTATAATATTGCAAAAATAGTTCATTTTCGAAATATATGTAAATTTTTAAATAGTTATTGGGTAAAATTGTCTAAAGTATTTTATGTAGAATAAAATATAAGAATGTGTCATGAAGAAAAACATTATTTACTTAAACGAAAAATATTTAATTTTATATAAAAATAAATCAGTTGAAATTATCAAAAAATCACAATATCACAGAAAACACAGGAAAAAATGAAGATTAAAAAAACTGTGGTCATCAAAATTGTAATAGTAAAATTTTCACTAAATTTCTTGTTAGATTGGGTCTGGTAAATGCCAAGAATATATACAAAACAATAAAGTTATGATACTCTACTCCATATTGAGCACCACAATTCGGAGAGGGAAATTCTTGAGGACCCATATTTATATTAATTTTAAGAAAACAGAATATAATTTCGACACTAACATTTATTTGAATTTATTCATATAAATTATTTAAAATTATGCATCGATCTTCGTAAAATTTGGCAATATAATTTACATTCATTCAAAATTAATATTAACTTGATATTAGTATTTAATTGGATTTACGCCCGTTAAAGTGATTTTCTGAATAGGAGTTTATATGGGAATTATGGTCAATTATGAATCAATATTCAAGAAATTTGACACACAGATTAATTTAATTTATTTACGTTAAACGCCTTTTCTGGAAGAACATTTGTATTTGGACTAGGTAAAATAATGGAGTCCACATAACCAATTTAAACAGAATTTGTCTTTGGGCTATAAGAAACATGTGTCCCAAATTTAATTAATTTACGTTCAAAATTGCGAACAATGATTTTTAAAGATGAACGGACTTCATCAAATCGAGTGATTTTAAGTTGATTCGTATAAATTAAGTTGGTTAATTTTTTCGTATAAAAAACATCAGTGTAAACACATAATACCCCTCCTAAGTTACAGCAAAAAGTCTAAGGGCCTTATTTTGTAAAGCGAAACGTTTTGTTGAAGAATATTGGAAGAATATTTTCTATAAAAATATTTTCAAACGTTAGACGTTTCGTTTTACAAAATGAGAGCCTAAATAAAGCCGAATTTCAGAATTAGTGGTACAACAATTTAAGAAAAAATTATTTTCCAAAATATATATTTTTTTAATAAAAAATTTTGTATTTTTAAATTAAAGCATTTACGAATCAATAGTGAATTTGCACCGTATGTGTACAAATTCAACTACGCGTAATCGAACCATTATAGAATATTGAAACCAATTGGTATCAAGATTGTCAATAGTGAATTTGCACCGTATGTGTACAAATTCAACTACGCGTAATCGAACCATTATAGAATATTGAAACCAATTGGTATCAAGATTGTACCCTTCAGTATAAACTTCAAATTTTTATATTTCATTTACAATTAAAAATTGTTAAAAAAAGCAATCATGAAGCCAATACATTAACGGTGTGGATTTTGAATCGACTTTTTTAACTAAATGTATTGAAAAGTTACATAAGCGAACTATAATAGATACAAGGTTATACAGAAAGTTTACAATTAATGCTACAATGTAATGTATATATAAGCAGTTGTCATTACAAGAATTATTGCCTTCTTTTTTTCAATTAGCACAATTGTTTCATTTTGCATTAAAATTAAATAAATATATTCAAGTAAAAATAAAAATTTAATTATGATTTTATTTCCTATATAAATTTTAATTTCATTCAATCAACTACTTGATTGATTTAATTAATTTATTAATTTAATTGAATGAATTACTTTATAATATATTTGCTAATTGATTACATTTTTCTAGTGTCAAAAGTTTCTAGGGAACGTATTCAATAATTTCTTATATAAGTTTCTAAACTAAAAGAGAAAAAAATGTCAACTGCATTTCTTTATTTTCTATATAATGCAAATAATATTATTAAACTTTCATTTTGTTTATTGTTATTTTAATTTGTTTTAAAGTCTCATAAATAAGTGAAAACAATGGAACTGATGTTTTTATAAATATTTTAAACGATTGTTTTCGTTTTTTCTTCTATTAATAAAACAGTTAATTATTAAAATCTATCTATATAACATTGTTAGAACAATACAGCTAGTCTTTTATAAAACCAGATTGAACTCTAAATTCTTGACCAGTTTTTTTTTTCTGTATATGAACATATATTTATAAAAAAAGTGACCATATTAACTGCTTCCGGTTATTTATTATCTAAGTTATTGTTTATGAACACAATTATTAAAATTATAATAATTGTTTTCATTGTGATTATTAATATTTTTTATGATTTATTTCTTAATTAAAATTTCAACATCCAGACGTTTCGTCTAGTCCTACATTAAAATTAAACACAATCTTATCGCATTTTTAATGGAGGAATTTTGTTTTTTCATAAAATTCAAAGTCAAGTGTATAAAAGCATAAAAAAAGAAAACTTAATAAAAAATGCATTAATCAACAACGTGAACATAGAATATATGTACAAGTGTATACATATGTACAGAATTATATTTGACTACAAGTATATATTTACACATATATACAAATTTGTTGTTAAATAAATATATTCATAGATAATCTTCAAATTATATAAGTTACAAATAGAAAATATATTTTGATACCTATTATTTTCAATTAACAAGTCAAAAAGCATTTAATTTTAAAATCAAAAATGGAAAAATAAATTTTTAAATAAAGAAAACAACGTAACATATTAAAATGGACAATGCATTGAGTTTTCATTTTCTTTTCTTTTTTTTTTTTCTTTAAAATTATCAATTTCAATAATTCAATAAAAGACTTCATTCAACCATATAATCATTCAACCAACACATTTTCAAATCCCATTATAAAGGGATACTCACAATGTGTGTGTCTTGTCATTACCCGATTCCTATGTGTGATTCTATGAATATAGATATTTGTTGTTGTTGTTATTATTATTAAAAATATATTGAATTTATTTTAATACAAAAAATCTCAAACAAAAGAAAAAATCAAACATGAATCTCACCCAAAAAAAAGGCTCAAATTGTTGGGACTAAGAATTTGTTTAAACGAATTGATAGATGGAATAAAGCGGACGGATGGAGGGACAGACAGACTTATGGCTGGATATGATGGTTTTCGACTGTTGAAATTCATTTACGCCATTGTAATTCTACACGCAAACATGCCGCATTTATCAGTTCAGAATATTTTAATTTATTTACATTTATTATTATTCTTTTTTTGGATTTTTTTTGTTTTTGGTTCTCAAAGAGGAATACAAAAAAAAAAAAAAAAAAAATTTTTAAACGAAAAAATCAAAAAGGAAAAAAAAAAAAAAAAAAAAAAATACAAATTTTTAAACGAAAAATATACATATTTCAACATGTTTTATAATATTTATATTGAAAGTGTTATCTTTGAGGTTTATTTTTTTTTTCAAAATACACAAATACACTTGTGTATTTATATACATACTATATGTATGTATGTATACATTATATACACACAATTCATATAAATTTACCCGCTCTAAAGCAAGTGTGTAGGAATGCCTGTCAATTTTTTTTTTTTCTTTCTTAAAATTACTTTTTCGTTCATATTTTTTTATATTTTATTTCAAGTGTTTAATTACAATTTTTATATATGTATGTACATATATATTTGTACATTATTCCGAGTCATATTTTCAATAGACATTTTTTTTGATAGTTTTTGTAGAGCAATTGAAAAATAAAACACTTTTATAATGACCGACGCCAAATGTTTTTAAGATCTTGTTATTCATAATTTTTGCTTTAAAAGAACTAATTTCGTTATAATTTTCCAGATAACTGTCTGTTTGTTTTGCTTTTCAAGTGTTAAATTTAAAAATTAGTTGAAAATTCTTTCATTTTGTTTTTCGAATTCTTGTTTTATGGTTTATGTATAATTTGAAACTAAATGTATTTTTACATAAATAATTGAAATGAAAAACAAAACCTCTTGAAATATATAGAAAATAAATAATATATACCTCGAAGATGAAATGAAATAAAATAAACCAAAACCATTTTAACCAATAATTAAAAACATTTCAAATTTATCGCCATTAGTTAATCAGTGGGAATTTTTTAAAATTTGAATTGCAGGCGATTAAATGAATTAAATCAATACGAAATTTTCTCAGAAGACTAAAGTTTTTTAAACTCTATAATTGAAACGATAATTGAATTTAACACTTCCCATCTGAAATGAAATTTTCAACACATAGTGACTTTTGAAAGTGCTTATCAAATTTCAGGTCCTTTCCGAATAACTTTTTAACTGTAACTGTAAATTTCAGCTTTAGTTTCATTTTAAACTTATATATATTGCTAGTGTACTGATATGCATTAAGGTAATTTATTCGGAAAGCGAAAAGGTTAAAATTAGACCAGTATAGATGGATTTTTAGTGGTTTTTATAAAATAACTATTGAACCCAGTTTTAACTTCATTCGCTTAAAATTTTATTTAAGTACAGCCATTTGAAACTAATAAATATAAAAGGATGAATAAGAATTTTCGATAATTTTTTATTTAATAGTACATCCTATAGATTTAAAGAAATAATCAGTCGAAAGATAAGTTATATGCTATACGAAGAGGTCCAGAGAAAGATTTTTTAAAATTTTTAGTTTTCTTGTAGATAATTTTCGCCTTTTAGGATACTTCAATTTAAGAAACAGATTGATCTACACCTCTTTGATGTCAGGAAAGAATCATAACACACTTTCCAAAACTTGGCGTTAATAAGGAGGGTGAACGAAAAAGATAGGTTAAGGACCGATAGGCTGTCGAAATTTCCTAAAGAATCCTTGGTTTGGCAAGGTTTATGCAGCTGCGACAAAAGCAGCTAGTTTTTTGTTACAGTGGGCTCTATAAGTACCGTAATAATAATTTTTGCGAAAAAATATTATACATAGTCTTTGCACCATTAGAGGTCAATTCTCTAAATCATCCGGAGTTAATACCAGTGCAGAGAAGATTGCAAAAGGAGATGACTGAAAGACTGCTCCAAAAAAGTAGCTGAAAAAACTTAAAATCTGAAATGAAACGTTACCCAAAAAGGTATACAAGTTCATTAATAGTGGTTAGAAGAATAAAAGATATATTTTTTTATGATTTGTAGTAAACTATAAATTAAACATAAAAACAATAAAAACTTCATCATCAACCGTTTTATGTTTGCTAAAATTTTTCGATCGCACTACTTATTAAATAGTAAGAAATTTTTAAAATTTCTAATTGATATTATGGAAACAAATTGGCTTAAAATAAGATCTACTAGACTTAGAAACACCTTTTATAATGATTCAGTAGTATTTCGAACTTGATATATTTTTGTATATATTTTTTAACCCTTAAATGCACAGAATACCATATATGAGTTTAGAGTATAGAATGGTTATAATTAAAGTTTTTAAACTAACTTAGCTGAGCTTTCTTTATGAATTTAAGGGATAATGACATTTCTAAGTACATTTCTAATGATATACAATATGTCAAAACCTAATAAATCTTTAAGGAAGAAAAATTAAAAGAAAAATAACTGAAAATATGTGTGTGATATAACAATATCCACTATAAAAAATATGAAGGGTTTTGTCCACCATATAAGACGCAATGAAGTATATATTTTCTGGTTCGTTGTTAGATTTCGAGTCATCGGTCTGTTGAAAAAAAAAATAGNNCTTATTTAGGAAAGCCAATGTTCGACATACATAAAGGAAGAATTTTCAGAGGCCAGCATCTAGACGGCTACATTGATAAACAATTATTAATGTTAAAAATAAATTTATTTATTAAAATTATCTTCAAGTCTTTTAATTTTTTTTAAATAGATAATTAATATTATTATCTTTTAATATTTATTACAAATAAAGTTTATTTTATTTGCAAATTAGTAAAAATACTCATTTGCAAGTTAAATCACAAAATTACACCCATTTATTCATTTGTTTATATTTTTAGGTAAATTGTTAATAAGTATTTTCATAAATCTGTGAATAAAATTAAAATTTATATATTGATTTTAATGAAAAGGCTTTTATTTTATTAAAAATAAATTTATCTTTGTGATTAAAGAATAAAACTTTGAATTTATGATACTTTAAAATTTTTATGATTTTTGAAAAAGTAAATTTCTCAATTTTGTCTCAAATTTCAATTTTATTTTTTTAGGAAAATGAGCTTAATATCTTCATAACTGTTGGCCGTATTAAAAAGTAATGTTGGAAATTGGATACAATTTTAATAAAAATGATTTTATATATTTTTAAACAAAATCCGAATAGTTTTCGAGTAAAATTTCAATTTTGTAAATCGTGATAAATCAGCAAAAACTAGAGCCAATTACAAAAATTGGATTAGTAGCTTTGTACTTATTAATACCATGTATCCGTATTGATTGAGAAACCCCGTTTCCCTTGTGTAATCTAAGATTGAAATTTTAGCTCTCTTCATAAAAAATATTTTTCTTTTCTTTAGCTTTAACTAAGTCAAATTAAAAAATCGCTAAAATTTAATATCAAATTCACATAATAATAAAACTAGTTTCTTGATTATTTAAATAAATCAGAAATTAGCTATGTTTTACAAATTAAAATCAATTTACCTTAAAAAGGGAAAAAAATATTACAAAAATCAACCATAAAACTCATCATAAAAGAATATACGTAAATAATA
>MINK01017415.1:0-10466 GCA_001735545.1 Phormia regina
AAATTTAATTTTATAAAAAGAAATTCAATTGAATTATATTGTTTTTCAAGTTTTTGACAATGTACATATGCACTTGAAATGTACATACATATGTAAATGCAAATTTCTTTGCCGCAGCGCAAAGAAAAGAAATTCCTATATGAAAATTATTTTTGTCATTTAAAAATAAAAATGTGACATATTTATTAAATTTTAAAGCGTATTTTGAAGTTTTATAGGAGAGATTTATAAATTAAAATAAAAGTTATTAATATAAACATAAGTTTGTTGTTGGTTGAATAGTTATGCAGTGACGTGATGACTGCTTGCTAACGAAAAAAGAAATGTTGATTAGAAAAGCGTAAAGAGAAAAGTCGTAATAAACAACTGAAATTAAGCAAAGGAATTAACTTAAAACACACATACAGAGGCAGTTAAGGGAATTTTGCAAGAAAAGTTAACAAATACAGGTTTTTTGTTTGGTCTTTGGTGGTGCAACCACACCCTACATTTAGTTTTCTATATGATTCTGTTATATTCCCTAGAAATGTCAACTACACATAGGCATCGCTATAAAAATGCTGGCCTGGACTCTTCCGAAATGCGTAGGCGACGTGAGGAGGAAGGTATACAAATACGCAAACAAAAACGGGAACAACAGTTAACTAAGCGACGTAATGTTGTTTTGGAAAATCCTAACAGTAACATGTTGAATAACATGGATAATGACATTATGCAGGTGGGTGTTAAATTTTAAACTATGTAATCGAATTGTAAATTAATTAATAATAAAAATATATATATCCCAAAAGGAATCCGAAATGCATCAAGTTCCCCATGATATTTTACAACCAAATGAAGGTTTAGATTTATCCAAAAATTCCGAACAACAACAACAACAGTACCAACATATACCTCAAACTGTGCTTAATCATCAGCAGCAGCAAACACAACAAAATGTTTATACTTCACCATTGCAACAGCAAACGAGTACCGTTATTAAAAAAGAAATGATCGATGCTTTGTATAGTGATGTGGAAAGTGTACAGCTAGAGGCAACACAAAAGTTTCGTAAATTATTATCTAGAGATCCAAATCCACCCATTGAAGAAGTCATACAAAAGGGTATAGTTCCAAGATTTGTACAGTTCTTAAAGAATAATAATAATGCTTCGTTACAGGTAAGTTTTCTGTCTTCTGTTAAAAAAAAGGCTAGAATGAAAAATATCTAAAAAATTGCCATTTAAGTATCTTAGATATAATTCAGTTTTGGTATTTTTTTTCTTTATTATACACAATTCGAATTTGTATATACCACCAATTGATTTTTATAACCCGAACCGTGGTTTTAATACCCTTAATTTATCGTTTGATCTACTAAAATTAAATATATTTAATATTTCAAATTGTGGTAGTTTTATACCCAATGTCATAGCTTTTTAATGCCACCAATCAAGTTTCTTTTAATGTCCCAAATTAGGACTTTAATAATAAGCATTTTATTTAATTTATTTCCAATAATTCTAGTTTGAAGCCGCTTGGACATTGACAAATATCGCTTCTGGCACTTCACAACAGACCAAAATTGTTATTGAAGCTGGTTCAGTACCCATATTCATCGAATTACTCTCCAGTCCTCATGATGATGTACAGGAACAAGCTGTTTGGGCTTTAGGTAATATTGCGGGTGATTCACCAGCTTGTCGGGATCATTTATTAAATTCTGGCATTATGCAGCCGCTACTGCAGTGAGTTTTATTATACTTCATATTAAAGCTCAAACATTTTTCATAATTTTTTCTCCCTCCAAAAAAGTGTCCTAAGCACCACCGAACGTTTAACAATGATACGTAATGCCGTTTGGACTTTATCCAATTTGTGTCGTGGTAAAAATCCTCCTGCAGATTTTACAAAAATAGTACATGGTCTACCTATATTGGCACGTCTTTTAAATCATTCTGATACCGATGTTTTAAGTGATACATGTTGGGCTATTAGTTATTTATCAGATGGACCGAATGATAAAATTCAAGCTGTTATAGATGCAGGCGTTTGTAGACGTTTAGTAGAGTTGTTAATGTAAGTTTTTTTTTTATTTTTTTAATTTAAATAAAGGATTTTTTCTTTAATTTTTTATTTCATTCAGGCATCCTCAACACAATGTTGTTACTGCAGCATTGCGTGCAGTGGGTAATATTGTTACCGGTGATGATGTTCAGACTCAAGTTATTTTGAACTGTAATGCTTTGCCCTGTATTAGTTATTTGCTTACCTCTCCTGTGGACACGATTAAAAAAGAAGCTTGCTGGACGATCTCAAATATTGCCGCCGGCAATCGTCAACAAATTCAAGCCGTCATTGATGCCAATATCTTTCCTACTCTTATAAATATTATGCAAACGGCTGATTTTAAAACGAAAAGAGAGGCTGCCTGGGCTATAACAAATGCCACAAGTAGTGGTACGGGCGAACAAATAAGATATTTGGTAAGTGAGCGGGAAAATAAAATTGGTAGTTAATACAAAATAATTGAGACAGCTTTATTGTATAATATATAGGAAAAAAGTAATAAATTCCGTTTCCCAAATAGTTGTGAGAAACACATAATTTTTGAAGAGAATAGTAAGAACATCTCTACAGAGTTTCCTTTGTACGGTGGCACATTGAAAAGTATTAGTAAAATAGAAAATTTTAATATCTTTCTATAGTATCTATAGTATTATTCAATTTTAATCAATCTATACTTTGTTAAAAATAGGTTTTAAAACTTGTTACAAGTAGCGTTCATTTAAGGGTCAAAAAAGTCTTAAGACTTTGTTTTATTAAAATTTGCTGTCTTTGTTAAATAATAATTTTTTTCAATTTATCCTTTAAGGTCCACGTTGGCTGCATACCTCCCATGTGTGATTTCCTGACCGTGGTCGATTCAGACATTGTACAGGTGGCTTTAAATGCTTTAGAAAATATACTCAAAGCTGGAGAAAAATATACCGCCAGACCAAATCCTTATGCCATGGCTATTGAAGAATGTGGAGGTAAATGCCAGACATAATATTAGATATTTTTCTGTTCGTTAATTCGTTTCTTTTTCTTTAGGCTTGGATAAAATCGAATACTTACAATCACATGAAAATCGTGATATATATCATAAATCATTTTATATTATTGAACAATACTTTGGCAATGAAGAGGAAGATGTACGAGTGGCACCCACAGTGGATGGTAATCAATATGCGTTTAATACTGATTTAGGTGCACCACAAGGAGGATTCAATTTTTAGCCGCCTATTGAACTAATAAAATAAACTGAACACAAAAACTAATACTGGAAATTTACTACATGGATAATGAATAATATTATAATGACAACCCTAGTTAGTAAAGCTATGACTACCTACAAACAACAACAAAAAGAAAAAAATCTTAATATAAAAAACTACAGTTAGCTAACAATTGGTACACAAACTTAAATACCAGAAATATAAACTTGGACGAGTTTTTTTTGCTATAGTTGTTATTAAGATGAACGATCCTTTTTTGAAATATAACTTCCAATAGTTGAGAATTTTTATTTTAGTAATTTTTATTACTAAATACATTTTTACTTACTAAATATGGTATCCTTTGCTTTGAATGCATTTTTTTTGTTTTTTATAGGCCTTATTTTTTATAATTTTCTTAAAACCATTTTTTGTAAGCTTGGCTTTTGTTTGCATAATTATTTTTATTCCTATTTTTTAAAAAATTAATTTATATATCAAATTTCCCATGCTTTACTATGTATAATGTACATATATTCTTTTTATTTTATTATATTTATGTTATTTATTAAATTTATAATAATTAACAAAAACTTCGAAAGACCGTAAGTTGAAAAAAAAACAAAAGTTTAAAATAAAAAAAAGTTATGTTGAAAATAATTTATAGTTTAACATAAAAAATCTGTGTTATTTTTTATTATTAATTAATTTTTTGTTTATTTTTCTCTTATTAAAAACTTCTTATATATTCTATTTAGATTTTGCTTATTTTTTAATTGATTGCATGGAAAAAAATAATAAAGAATTAAAAAAACGAAATTTATATTTGTTTTATTTTGATAAAATTTTTAAATTTAAATCAATTTTATTTACCGGAATCGTTAATCTTCTGGGCTTGTATAATATTTTTTCTTAATTCATATAATATCAGAGTCAAAGCTGAGGCCACATTTAAGCTGTCTATACCTTGAGCTAAAGGTATATTAAGACATTTACCCCGAGAGCCCACAGTTTGCAAAAATCTAAAAATAAAATTTTTAAAACATTTTCAACAACTTATTAATTAGATATTTCAATAATTCTTACCTATAAGCTTCATCACTAATACCATGACTTTCACCACCAATTATAACCACATTATGGGAGCCTGTCTGTTCCACTTCGGAATAATCCACTAGAGTTGCTGTTTTATTTTGTAATTTTTCCAAATTATTTTCAGCCACAAAAATACAACAATTGTCCGCTTCTTCCGGTGGTATCATTAAAGGAACTTCTTGCCAATCAACATCATCACGTATAGGTAAACGAAAATGACCACCACAACCACCACGTAAAGCTTTTGATTCCCAAGGATCACAACAACCGCGTGTTATAACAATTTGTAGGCAGGGTAAGGCGGCACAAGTGCGTATAATACTACCCAAATTATTGGGTTCACGTATATTATCACATACCACAGTAATTGGTAAAGGAGCAGTGGATGCAGAGGTTAGTTTATTAACAACACTGTGCAATGGGGGTCTTTCAAATATAGCCATTATACCAGGTGGTGTGGTAAGTGTAGACCAAGTTTTTAAATCATGGTGGGGTACTTTATAGATTTTAGTTTGATACTGTTTTTGTGCCTTTGCAATTTCCTCCTTAATTTCGGCTAATTGTTCTTTTTGGCTAAATATAATACTATTTAATTTTAGTCCACAATCTAAAGCTTCCAATATTAAACGTCTGCCCTCAATAATAATCTGGCGATCTTTGTCCCGCCTTTTCTTTGAACGTACAGTTATGAGTAAGGTGGTTAATCTAGGATCATTGAGGCTTAACCTTAAGAATTCTAAATTTAATTCAGGATCTTGTATCAATTTTGATTCAGCCTCCCTTTCCGAACGTGATTTTTTAAAACTGGGAAATTTTTGAGGTCTAGAAATAATATTGTTAGAAGCAGGCTTTTTAGTTGACCCTTGTCGGGATTTTTTTAAAACTTCTTCCTTTTTGGAGGGTTCATATTTTAGCGAAGAATGATCAAAAAGACTGGCTTCGATTTTTAAGGCTTCTTCTTCTTCGGCATCTTTTTGTTTTGGAAAATCTTTTTGGGAAGATAGATATCTGGTTCCAGAAGTTATTATTGATCTGTTATATGATTTATTTAACGTTTTTATTAAATTTAAAAACATTTTTATTTGATTTCTCAAGCGATTAACTAATAAATGAAGAAAGCAGGTTGTTTTGTTTACATTTCGTTAGAAAAGAAAAAAAAAAAATAAACATAACCTTAAAATGTACAGGGGATATCATTAACAAATGAATGTTGTAGTGTGGTGGTATCTCTTATAAAACAGCTGTGGTTTTTGTTATTCAAATGCGTTTTCCTAGTTTTCGGACATTTGCTGCTATCAAAAATAAACGTCTGCCTGGACAGAGGTGCCTTGCTTTTTGGTTATATGCATCTAAAGTAGATTAGATTGTTTTTCCAAAATTTTCTTGAAAAAGTAAACATAACCATAAATTTATGTTAAGCTATCATTCCCTGGTGCATGTTTGAAACTGTCATATTTATGTTATAAACAGCTGTTATTGTTGTTTTTCTTTTATATTTAATAACGTAGAGCGGTTTTTGGATTATTTGTTGTATAATTTTCCTACGATTAACACATACAAGGTAATAATTTTTTGGATTTCAAACTTTTTCATTTTTTTTGCTAATTATTAATTTTAATTAACTTAATAATAGTGTTTATAATACTTTCTAATTTTGTTTTATTAACAAAGATGTTTAAACAAGTTGTAAACTCGACTAGTCGTTTATTGGCCAGACGTGCCATGAGCCAATCTTCTGCCCCCGGTCAAGTCAACAGCTATACTCCTAATAATTTGGAAAAAAGATTCTTAGTATGGACTGGCAAATACAAATCCATACAAGATGTTCCCAACTTTGTCAGGTAAGTTGTTTTATTTTTAAAAATTGGAAAATTTCATAAAATTTGCTCATGAATATTATAGACAAAATGATGAAATTTTAGGAGTATAATATTAAATCATTAAAATCAATCATTTGATTATCATTATGTGGCTTCCAATTGTGTTGAATTTTTTGTTGGTTTTTATGCTAAAGTTGTTTTGTTTGAAATTCGCGTGTCTATACACACGTATCTTCCGCTACTGTACGTGTGTATGCTTTTGTACATATTTTATAAGATCAGACAGTGTTGATGGAAAAATTAGCATTAAATTGAAGTAAATCATTTAATTGACATATAATTCTTTTGAAATTTGGCAATGTTTACTGATGAAATAATAAAATTATTCAAAACTGTTGCATTACAGCACAAAAAATTTAAAGCCAAGAAAGAAATTAATATGACATTTTTAAATTAAAACTTAAAATAATGTTTTAAAAAATGTTAAATTGTTTTCTAACCGGATAAATTTGATTAAAATTTTAAATACATATTTTCAAAATATTAAATAAACTTGAGCTACTATTTTAATATAATAAAAATTAAGATAAAACTGAACATTTTTTAATTAATTTCCTATAATTTTTTATTTTTAGATTTTTATATATAAAAATCTGTATATTTAGTATTTTTTCATTCAAACAAAAACGATGAATTTTCTTTTAAAATTTATAATATATAAATAAAATTTCTTCATTTATAGTCTGCTCAATTCCTCAAGGCAATGGTGTAAACAAACTAATCTTTGTCACTTGTTGATTTCATTTTATTTTTATCTTTGCAATAGAATCGAAACAATTTGTTTCTTAACTATTGTTAATTGAAATTTTATCTCCTTATAACACAGAAAATAATTTTACTACAAATCAAATCATATTTTAATCTAAAAATGTTTTAAATTTCTTTATAGTCTTCTTTAATATCTTTTTTTGTTTATTTTGGGCCTCTAATTTAAATCAATTAATCTCTATTTGCCTAAATAAGTAATTTTTAAACAAAGATAAAACAAAAAAAAAAAAAAAAAAAAAAAAAAAATTAAAAACAATTAAATATAAATTGCACTCAACACCTTCAGTTTACTTGTGTTTCAGCTCCTCAAGCAAACAAAAATTAATTGTTTATAAAGTATATATTTTTAAACAAATCAAACCAAACATAGCAACGATGATCGCATCAATCTAAAACTATAACATTTTTAAAAGTACAGTTTCTCCTTGTAGTCGCAAGGTGTATTAAAAAAAGCATCGACAAAAAATGTTTATTTTAAAAGTTGTTTGTTGATCAACTTCAAACAAATAATTATTTATTGATTTTACATTTTTTGGTTAGAGAATTAAAACGTTTTTGTTTAAAACAAACAAATTTAAGTAGAATTGAAAGTAAATAAAAACTGAGGTTTAAAGAAATAGCATAGCTTTGAATTTATTTTTAGAATAAATTGTTTTTAATGATTGTGATTAAATAAAATCTTTTATTTATTTTTAATTTTAATGTAATACGAAAACACCGAAGATCATATGATCTTTTTGAACATGATAAAAAGCTTTTAAATAGAATCTTTAATTCCTAGTAATAGCGCTCCTTTAAATATAAATAGAAGAGAAGCCGCAAATTTAGACAGTGATATTGAATTACAACGTATAAAAATAAGTATTGCACTCGATGTTTTAAAAAGTGTATAGAAGTTAATGTTTTTGGAAGGTATTCAAATTCAAACAATGAGTAATATGGAGAAATAACTCTTCTTAGCTATATAGAAAACGATTGGTCGTTCGATAGATAACTATAAGTAAATGTCCCATGCCACAATCATGGGAAGACGAAGGTTCTATCTGTCAAGGAAATTTATATATTGAATAAACATTACATTTAAACCATTTAAGCCGACAGACTATTATATTTCAAGGGATGCTCCAGAGAAAACTTACAATTGTTGAAGCAAATATTGAAGACAATTCAATTCTACTTAACATTTCAATCAACGTTCAAATGATAAAAAATCTGCAATCAAATTTCAGATCCCGTCTTGCAAAACCAAAAGAGTACGTTACTCTAAACCAATCACCTTCACACCCAAAACAAAACCTTTTAAAGATCTTAAAACCATCGGCATATAAGTATTGATGCTCAAAAAACTTGGTCCAATATCATTGGAACATTTAACGTCACGTATAGATCTAACCATTCGCCAGTTGGTAATTCCAGATATTTAGCAAAAGTGGCATTAGGGCGCATAAGCACCACATTAAACTTGATAAACACCCGTATTACAATTGGCCCTTAAGGCGGTTGTTATGTTTTTTTCCTTAAGTTCCAGTATGTATCTTATTTCTCGGCGACACCAAATGGCGAGATCTACAATCGTACGAGAACAATTCTCTCTGTATTGTAAGCGGTTGTTTCAGCCAGGCAATATAATATGTTATTGACCAGACAGTTCCTCATAGTGTATCACCCGGCAAGTCATCCCAACCATCAAATACCGATGTTTTTTTCCCTTTTCTTCATACATAGGGATAGACATACACCACTATCTCTGGAGCACATACAAAATGACATTCTATGCAACCTTGACCGACTTTTCTTGGCAAAAGCGCAGAAAGATTTGCATTAATAAGGGGTCTCAGACCCGGCAATCGTCTATTCCGAAACAAATATTGTTTGACGACAACTTCTTGGTCTTCTTACGAACATGATCCATACTCGTATACGTAATGCTTTACATCCATAATCTTTAATAAACAAACATTTCTCTTATATTCCAACATTAAAATTAAACATGTCATTGTAGAGAAGACTTATTCACCCTGCATTTCCGTAACTAAACATATCTATCAAATTTCTTATCTGGACTTACGAAATTTTCGTCACCGGCTATTTAAAAGCTATCGGATATAAATGACTAATATTTTGGGCATATTGTAATAACATAGCATTAAAACAATAAACAAAATTTATTGGAATAATCAAATAAAATTTTTTAATCAAATCGTATCATACTTAATAGATAGCAACAGCTACTTAAAGGCACTTGAATTTTTTATTCAGAACTTTTGGAAAATTAATTTAAAAATAAAAAATAATAATTTAATAACACTAATTAAAAAATAAAAAATGTACATCTAGAATTTCATCACATTGCTATGCAAACAATCATATCATCAATTAATTTCCATATACCACACCTTCGTTTTTTAATAATTAACATTATAAATTTACACTCTTCGTAATTGTATTTCCCCCATCACACTCCTTTCATTTGTTTGTTTTTGTTTCTTGTTATTGTAGTGCCGAAGTTATGGAACGTTCCCGCAACAAAATGCGTATTCGTATTGCCAATATAATGATGGGTCTTACCGTTCTCGGTTGTGCTCTTATGATTTATAGTGGCAAGGAAGCCGCCAAACGTGGCGACAGTGTAACTAAACAAAATCTTGAATGGCATAAGAGATATAATGAACTTAATGCCCCTAAAGAAACTAAGGAATAAGTTAAAATATATATATTTTTTTAGAAATTTTATAGTAGTTAGAATTTCTTACTACTATAACGTAGAAATAGCTGCCTGCATTTTTTCCTCACGATTTTTATTTATATCTATCTACGTACTACAAAATGTTTGATATATTTTCTCTAGATGTTGTTATTAACTTGTAAAACAAGAGATATTTTAAAGCTTTATGTTGAAAAATTAAATAAATTTAAATATGCTTATTTTATTATAATTTTTAAAGAAATTAAAACTCTTACTCTATTTATGTTTTGGAAAGACGAATTAGCTCTTTTAACTTTCGAATAAATAAATAAATAAATAAATAAATAAATAAACACAGATAATCATAGATTTTAATGCTTTAGGCTCCAGCCTATAAAATGAGATTTTAGTATTTCTCATAAAAAATCGATTATCACAAATTTTCATATTTTAGGCTCTAGCGCCTCTAGTTTCCCTATAAAATGAGATTTTAGTTTTTATATAAAAAATCGATTTTTACTGAAGAATATGAGTGATCACAGATTTTCATTCTTTAGGCTCTAGCGCCTCTAGTTTCCCTATAAAATGAGATTTTAGTTTTTCATAAAAAAATCGATTATGAGTGATCACAGATTTTCATCCTTTAGGCTCTAGCGCCTCTAGTTTCCCTATAAAATGAGATTTTAATTTTTCATATAAAAAATCGATTTTTAGTGAAGAATATGAGTGATCACAGATTTTCATCCTTTAGGCTCTAGCGCCTCTAGTTTCCCTATAAAATGAGATTTTAGTTTTTCA
>MINK01017421.1:0-15165 GCA_001735545.1 Phormia regina
ATTGTGGTACTTTTTCGTTTATATGATAGTTTATTATATTTTTAAAGAATTTCGAAGTCAGTGATTCCATGTCAATCAACTTGTTTTGTATAATTAAAATTAATAAATGCAATAACTAAAATTGTTCATTATTGTATTCATTATATTTAACTCAAATTGATTTCAAATGTTCGAACATAAGTAACTTCAATTGTAGGCTTATATGTGTGTCCAAATATTTTAAATTATCAAAAAAATCGTTTTAAATCACATAATTTTATTATAAAAATTACTTGTGAGTCCAGGTTAATACGATCAGCATGGATTTGAATAATAAACATAAAATAGATAACTAAAATATATGATGTTTTTTTTTTTGTTTTTTGTCTATGTACATACGTAATAAGAAAAAAATGCGCATGAGAGCAATGGTAATGAAATGTGTCTATTGATAGATAAAAAATAAAAATTAACCATTCACTTCAACTTCTAAAAAACTACTACTTACTTACTTACTACTTTTAGTCTTAATATTTGTGGTATTTATGTTGGAAAATAAATACAAATGTATATCCTTGCCTGTAGTTCTTATATATGCATCCATTTCTCACAATCAATTCATTTCACTTATTACATTTATTCATTTCACTCCATTCGCCCCCCATTACCACCCTCTATTCAATGGCTAATTCACCCCCACACTCACACATATCTGGCCCCAAAATGGCTGTCTTTGTTTAACTCTCAGTATTTTATTGAATAACCTTGTCCTTATCCTCCAGTTATTGAAAATTATCTCAATGATTTTGATGATCTTTAGGAAATTCATTTTGTGTGGCCAGTGATCGTTTAATGGCAGCAACAGCAATGATGCGTATGGGTCCAGCCATAGGAAAATCATCAAATTCTGAGGGCATGGATATGTTGGAATATCCATTTTTAACTATGACCAAATATCCACCTGGTCTTATTTTACATATTGGAGCTACAGTGGCAGCTAGATCAGTGAAATTATTAGAGAGAGTACCCAATCCAGATGAGCCAGAAATCAGAGATTCTTGGTGGACAGAATTACGCATGGAGATAAGATCACATGCCAGATCTTTAGGTTGTAATGTGGTATTGGGTTACTCGGAGTTGACAACAATATCGTAAGAATAAATTTATTATAATTTTTTGTTTCATAAGAAAATTTAAACATCTATTTATGAACTAGCGATGATGTGTGTGTTCTTTCGGCCACTGGTACCGCAGCCATTATAAATATGGGCTATAATCGTTCCATATCCCAAAATGATATTTTCAATATCACAAAAACTGCGGGCGGTAGTGGCATGTCAGTATCTCTAGAAGAAAGAAATATTATTAATAGTGATTCCACAGCTAAGGATATGAGCTGTGGCATATCAAATGGCTCTGTAGGTAAACGTTATGGGCTTCCTTCGTTGCTTAATATAGCCAAAACTTCATGTACTGTGTGTCATGTGCCCTATAATGTCACGTCGGTGCCCTTCAATGTTAAAATGAAAAAATGTGCAATATGTTTAAAGGGACGTGTGCCAGATGTTCTACTGGCTACTTTGGAAGTACCCGAGTGTATACAAGTAACAGGTTAGTTATAAATGAATGAAGAAATAAATAAAAAATAATTATTTTCTAACAATTCGCCTCCAGGTCGTGGTTGTTTTCTTCAGGCTCAAGTTGTTCGAGCCAAAAAAGATTTGCGTTCCGAACTAAATGCCAAGGAAATTTCGGATGGATTACCCTTTTTAGAGTATGAACTACATCGTGTACTCATCAATAAACTAAAAGCCAAGGGCATGAATGCAATCTTTGGTTTAAAGGTACAAGTTTCTATTGGTGAACGTATGATTGCCTTGGTGGCCACTGGCACTGCACTTTTCATCACTGCTTTACCCGTACCCCAAGTACCTAAAATAGTTGCTGGCAACTCTTGGACTGATAAACAAAAACTAAATGAACTACAAAAGAAACTACAGGAAACATTTGAACGTTATCAGGAAATTTATCAATTAAAACCTCTCGATCAAGATATGTTAGATAAAAGTTCCGATACAGATGACTCTGATGAGGAGGGTGTAGATGTTGATTTAAATTGTGGCAACAAAGATACTTGTGTATTAGAAGTTGATGATATAGAAGATTTAGAGATTATATCTTTATTAATGGAACCCCAACCACCGGAAGGCTTTCATGTAGTTAGTACACAAAAGGTACCCGGTATGATGGATATGGAAGCGGTTAAGAATTTGCAAATGTTTACACAAGTATGGAGGGCTAAAACGGATACGGGTCAGACTGTTAGTGGTTTTCCTAAGCATTTTCAAAGGTGTACTATTAAAAACTTAAAAAAACTTAAAATTATGGTTTTTATTTATTAAAAATTTATTTTATTTTACAGATTACTGCAGACTATTTATTTTAAATTACGCACCATGATACCCTGTGCCATTTGCGATTTAAAATTTAAATTAGACTTTCCCGAAAGTGTAAGTCAACCTTTTTTTTAATTTTAATAAAAATAAACAATAAAGAAGAAAAAAATCTATTTTTTTATGTCTTTAGGATCAAATTCAAATATTAGTTACGGGCATGGCTTTGGGTCTTGGCGATCCTAGTAAATTAAAAAGCAAACGTAAAAACATCACAAATGGCCAATCAGACAGTAATGACTCTATGAGTTATTCGCATTCGGGTAGTGAGAGTATTAGTAAAAAATTACAACAGCTTCAACAAGATGAAGATTATATATTTCCCTTGGATGAAGATCATATGGTAGAGACACCAACACCAGCCACTAATATACCACTATTTGGAGCCCAACTGTTTAAAAATCGCAAATCATCACCAATACAATTATCTTCAGCGCCAGGATCAATGCGTCAAAGACATGTAAGAGTTCTAAGATAAGCAAATCAAACGCAACTCTACTAATATTTCTATAATAAAAATTAATATTTTAGAATCGTGTTTATGAAAGAAATGGTGTCGATATAACACCCTTGAGTTTTGTACCGGGCGGTAAAATAGAAAAGTATTTGGGCAATTTAAATTTCTTCTTCATACGAGAAAGTACTTCAGTACGAGAAAATGGAGGCATTAGTGGTTTTGTTCATGGTTTTATAACAGAAGTAAGAAATGAAAATTGTTTTTAAAAGAAGATTGTCGAAAAATAAAGATTTTTATCAATAGGTATTGGCTGTTGTTAGAGCTCATATTGCGGCTTTGGGTGGTAATGCTATGGTATCATTTTACTTAAATGAATTAATACTTTTCGATAATCAGCATAAAAATCAAGTAAGTTTTCTAATATAATCGATTTTTGCAATAACTCTGTTTAATTTTTATTCTTTTTTTTTTTAGGGCCAATGTCTTATTAGTATTGGTGGCGATGCCGTCTATGTGTCATATCATCAAGATGATTGATATGATCCTGTCTTCAATGACAATTAATTTAATAAAAAATTTAGCGCAACCTTATCACAAATGTAACTTAAAGTTGTTAAATTATACAATCTTAAATTGCAATAATACTTTTAGCTAATTTGTTTTTTAAAAAGCAATCACTTAGAAGAGAAAAAAAAAAGAACTACTATTACTTACTACTATTCACTGTGGCTCTCTATTTTATTTATTTTGTGACTTAATTTATATGGATTTTATCACTATTTATTTTAACAATTGTTTTTTTTTATTATTATTTTTATTTATTATTATATTTTTGACATTTAACAATTTCGCTACTTACTAAATTTTATTTTAGCTTAGTGTGAATTAAATTAATTAATGCAATATTTTCAACTGTGACTTAAGCATAGAATGTACTTCTATTTGTATTGAAATTAAAGGTGTTAATCTAATCCCCCTTAAAACTTAAGAAGTTGTTGAAAATGTATTTTTGTAAAAAGTGCATATATGTAACTAAAAAATTAAATAAAATTGTGGAAAAAGTAAATAAATTTTAAATTAATGAAAAAAGTTTCAAAGAAAGTGGTGTTTAATTTTTTTTTTGTGGTTCTGAATTACTTTGTACCCCCCTAATTCTGCAAGGGAAGGAAGATTTACTTGGCTGATCCCAAGAGATAGAAATCCATCAGGAATTTCAATAATCATCCCCTTAAAGTTTAACCTTAATCTTATGTAAAAAGTCTGTCAGTAAATGGTATTCAAGGATGTCCCGTTCTATGAAAAATTTTGTAGTGCTATCATATCCGTCCAATAATGGGAATTCCGACCTCTGAAAGTTGAATCTCGTACATTTGAAGATAATGTGGGTGTCATCGTTCACTTCGTTGCACAATCTACATATATTGTCATCCATCACACCGGGAAGAGAATCAGGGCTAAATGAGGGCCCGGTCATGATCTGAATTGGATTCATTTTTAAATATTTGTCCATAAACCAAGGTTTCCTTTTCAGATTGGGAAAGATTCTGCCATATTTTCTACCTTTGACCGTGAGATATTCGATTATTCTCTCTGCCACTCATTCCATAGCTTCCTCTCAATTTCCCTTATAGCCTCTTTTCCTGTCCACTTGATATGGAGAGGTTCTCCTTCAGTGGTAGCTTCTTTGGCTGCTTTATCTACGATTTCATTTTCTATGATCCCCATGTGAGAGGGTATGTAGTGTAATTCCACTGTGATAAGTGATTTAGACTCGTTTATGCTCTTAAATATCTTAGTGCAAATTTCATTATCATGCTCTCCATCTATAGAAAACAAACTGCTCTTACTATCAGAAAGAATGGCTAATCGTTTAATATTCTTTTCCTCTACGAATTCAATTGCTTTTAGAATCATTATTAACTCTACGGTCATATAAGAGAATCTTTCTAATCGAACTAGATTTTGGGTGATAGATTGCACTGCCAGCTTTAATGATATCAATGATAGATCCATCTGTAAAGATCATGTGCATATCATTCATCTCCAGCTTCGCTTTCTTCTCTGCAAACAGTCTTCCAATAATATCTGGGTTTATCATCTTTTTATTATCGTGGTAAAATTCGTCAAAAATCTTCATCTTGTCAGGTTCTCTAGATCCGTAAATTCTAGTCTATACTTAACCGGAAGTTCCGCTGCTATGTGATAGATGATATGAATCGGAGTTGATTTTATCAGTCCCAGAGATTGTCTCAGATGAGATAAACTGTTTTTATTTCTAATCGAAACCGGGATCAGTCTCGAAAACGTAAAAACATCCTCGGTAAAAATTAATTCACGTTTCCGCGAGTCTACTGCATATATATATTTTTTGTTTTTAAATTAAAAAATTACTTGTTTTAAAATTTATTTTTTTATTAATTTCTAGATTTTTTATTTTTGAAAATTAATACCATTTTGAAAATTTACATATTTTTATTCAATTATTTTTTTCTAAAAAAATTAAAAAAAAGATATTGACAATGCATATGTTTTTAAAACACCTTTTAATTGATATATTTTTAGTGTTTGTTTTTGTTTAAATTTATAAATTTAATAAGTAAAATATTGAAATTTATTTTTTTCAATAGTTATGTACTTTTTTAATATGGGCGGGTGGGTATGGTCACCTTTCACCCGGCTAACCGTCGATTTTAGGCCGACGTTGAAATTTTTAGAAAAGCCGCCACCGCCGTTTAAATCTTTCGGCGCAGATCTCTGGCACACAGATGATGAGTAATGTTTTCATTTTCTGTTGTGACCAAAAACAATTGCGATTTTTTTATAAATACCTACAAAATTCTTCCATCAAATTTTATAAAAAAAACCTATTCATTGATAAAATTTAAATATTTAATAGAAAAAAGTATTATAAAATAAATAAAAAATGGATTGGTTGTTTGGCAAGAAAATCTCACCTGATGAGATGCTACGCAAAAATCAAAGAGCTCTCAATAAGGCCATGAGAGACTTGGACAGGGAGCGTATGAAGATGGAGCAACAGGAGAAAAAGATAATAGCCGATATTAAGAAAATGGCTAAAGAAGGGCAAATGGATGCAGTCAAGATTATGGCCAAAGATTTGGTACGCACACGTCGTTACATTAAAAAGTTCATGCTGATGAAGGCCAATATCCAGGCGGTATCGCTGAAAATACAAACATTAAAATCACAGAATACCATGGCTCAGGCCATGAAGGGTAAGTGGTGCTTTACCTTTGTACTATGAACAATTAATTTCAATTGAGTTTTTAATGATTGTTAACTAAGGCGTTACCAAGGCTATGCAGAATATGAATCGTCAATTGAATTTACCACAAATTCAAAAGATTTTACATGATTTCGAAAAACAATCTGAGATCATGGACATGAAAGAGGAAATGATTAACGATGCTATAGACGATGCCATGGAAGACGAAGGCGATGAGGAAGAGACTGATGCCGTTGTCTCCCAAGTCTTGGATGAATTGGGCTTGCAACTAGGCGAACAACTAGGAGAACTACCTACCGCTTCAGGTTCTTTGTCGATAGCTGGTGGTGTTAAGAATACACCAGCCGCTGTTGCTACTGGTGCAGCTGGTGGCGCTATTAGCAGTCCGGTTGGAGGAGGTAACGGAGCTACAGGCGGTAGTGGTGGCTCTACGCCTATGTCAGATGCCGATGCAGATTTACAGGCTCGTTTGGATAAATTGCGACGAGACTAAATTGATAACTAACCTCTGCCACACGGTTAAAGTCATAGATTATTAATCTATGTTTAAAGTATTGTGTTGAAAATAGTTTTTGTTTTTTAATGACTTTAATTTTTAATGCAAATTTTTATTATTTGATATCTCATTGTCGAATAACCACCATATATAAACAAAAAAAAAAGAAAATTTACAATTTACATAGTAATGGAACGAATAAAAAAATAAATGATTTTAAAATAAGTTAAAAAATTTGAGAAAAATCATGTTGGAAAATACGATTTACAAATGAAAATGTAATTGAGGATAATATCTTTGTATATAATTTATGAATTTTTAAATTGGGGATGTGTTGTAGTCGTTACATTTGTTTGTATTTGCTCATTTAAATTTCTAAAGCTATCTTTTGATATTCCCTTGGGATCCCATAGCTAGTGAAAATGATTAATTCTTACTCTACATCCAATCTAATATTAAAATAAACATAACGAATACGAAAGATAAATATAATATATGATTTAAAAACCTTGTTTTTTTAATATTAAAAAAATTACATACGACTTTTTAAAATGTATTAAACAAAAAACTAATTAATTGAAGAGGAACTTTTAATCCAATAGCAATTTTTAATATTTTCAAATATAAATTTTAATAAATATTTAATTTTGAATAACATTAGACCTATTTTTGAAAAAATATTTCCTATAAATTGTTTTTGTTAAAAAATATATAAGAAATTAAGATAATTTAAAATAGTTTAAATAAAGAATATATTTTCCAAAAATAATTTTTTACGAAAGTATTTAAATTTTAAGTAAAATTTCATAAAATTTTAATTTTTAAGAAAATTTAATTTTTAATAATTATTTAGTTCATAAAAATTTTAACTTTTGTATGAAAATTTCAAATTTAATTTAAATTTTTAGCAAATTAAATTTTTGCAGAAAATTAAAATTTTTAGTAAAATAAAAAAGTTTTTAGCTCGGAGAATTTTCAATGCTTAGTAAAATTTAAATTATAAAAGAAATTTAAATGTTTGCAATAAAATTAAAATGTTTTATGAAATATATATTTTTTAATAAAATTAATATTTAAAATGATCTTATTTTTCCTTCCGTTTTGAATATTTAATAAAATGTTTATTCAAGATTTTTTAATTCTTTTACAATTTTTCTTAAATACATTTAATATTCATTTATATTTCTTTTTAACAACATTTATAACTATTTTATCATACAAATTCTTCAGTCTCAGCCCACTGTGTAACCTTGAACGTAATCTTTAAAACATTTTGTACATTATATAGAAAAAAAATATGTATTTTTTTTTTTAGTCAGAAAACAAAATGTGTTTTCGACTGATATTAACAAATAGACCCCTAGAAATAATTTAATTTAGCAGCTTAGTTTTATTTAAATAATCTTTTATTTTAAATTGAGCTTATTAAATAATTTATTTTATAACCATAAATATCATATATAGTATATCGTAGTAGACTTTTATCGATTTTTTTCTTTAACAGTTGAAAATTGAACTAATATTAATTATTTATTAATACAATTAAAAGACAAGACAAGAATTTAAAAGCAAAACGGCGTAATCATTGTAAGGTTATTCCTTTGACAACCTCCCCCTCCAGGAAAAATTTACAAGGAACAGCACAACAGTTAATATGTTTGAATATAAATACTACCACCACCACAAACAATTTCAACTGTTTGCCAGTGTTAAGTTTTTACTCAAAGCCGCTTTCAGTGAATATTTGTTCAACCTTGGCAAACACTTCATCAGCCGAGGGACTGGCATCGATTTGTTTCACTTTGCCCAATTCTTCGAAATGTTTGATAATTGGCAGAGAATCGTTGTTGTAGGTTTGTATACGTTTTTTAAGGCTTTCCATATTGTCATCCGACCGACCAGAACCACTTTGGCCTCGAGACAAACAACGATTTACACACACTTCCTCCGAGCAATTGAAGAATAAAACAAATTGAAAATCAACCTTGTCGGACATTTGACGATTCCAACCATCTAAATTATCTTGATTACGTGGAAAACCATCAATTAGGAACTTTGATTTGCCTGACTTTTTCATTGCGGCCTCTAGCAATGAACACGTCACTTCAACCGGCACAATTTTACCATTGCGTATGTAATCTTCAATTAAAGCGCCCACTTCGGAACCCTCACGGGCACGTTCCTCACGCAACAAATCACCCGCAGACAAATGAACGAAATGAAAACGTTCGACAATTTTTGAACATTGTGTACCTTTGCCAGCACCAGGACCCCCTAAAACAAAAACAATTTTTGGTTTTTCTGCCATTTCCGCTTGGATTTTTGTACGAGCTGCTGTGATTAGAAAACGTTGAATTTGCTGGCAATTACTGGAATGATTTGTTATTAGTGGCGTAAATGTGTGGTGGATAGATCTACGCAAGACTTTTAACATTAAAGTAAAATAATGATAAAACGAAAGACGTGTGTATACAAGGTTGAATAAATACCACCGCTTTTCTAATAATATTGCACGGTCAAAAAAGAAATTAAATAATTGGTTAGTGGTTTGTGGAACAGAGAAATAAGCCGTGGCGAAATTTTCGGCGGCGCAAATGAAACTAATTTGGCGGCGACAAAAATTTTGACCGGGATTTAGAAAATGTGTCTCCCGGGTGCTTCCCATCTAGGAAAACTTAAAGTAATTGAAATAGAAGTGAGGATTTCATCAATTAATTTTATTGTCCTTCTTTTATTATCCTTCTTTGCATAAAATAGAAAAATATGTTTTTTGTTGAATTCGAATACAAATTTAAAAAAGGCGGCGGCGCAAGCCCGCAAGGCATCCATCGACTTGTATCTTTTTTTTTGTGGGATCTAACATATCTTCTTTTTCTATTCTATTAACACTCACGGCAAAATGATAGCCCAAAATTGTGGTTATAAAGTTGCCACTTTTTCAATTTGAAAGCCAAGCAAACATGGGGATTTTACCTGCATTTTTCAAATATGTTTGTAAAATCGTGCGTCCTGGGTCAGTAAATGCATTTGAAATATACATAAATTAAAATTTACATATTTAGCAAATGCAGAAAATAATTCTGCTTTTAAAGGCTCAACTACATATAATGCTTTCGCTTCAATTGTAACTGACAGCTGCAGTAAAATACATGCATTTATACGGAACGGAGCGAAATCAGTACGTCAATCTTCTGCGTGAAGTACTTCAGGGATGAAAAATGTTCAACTTTGAATTTTGTCAGTTAATATGTTTTTATTTTAATATTTTTTCAATGAGTCGAACATTTTTATTTAGAATTCATTATTTCAACTGAGAATTTACATCTTTAAAGGTTATTATATAAAATTGCAATAACAAAATAAAGTTATAACATATACGATTGGGTTTATATAATTTCGCATCGCAGTTGACGCGAAAGTGTTCCATGTAGTTTAGCTTTAAATTGTCTCTGTATACGTTTAAATGTATTTATAACGACATTAAACAACTGCTAATTTTTGCTGATAATGTTGCTGACTATGGATTAATGGAATTTAGGCTTTACGAGTATTCTCTCCAATTATACTATGAAGAAATCCCATCTGAATTAAATTTTTAAAATATTTTAAACTCTGGCATCACTTTTCACAAGTGACATTTACTTCAACACGTGAGAAATTAGTTTTTAGTTTGTTTATATTTTTGTTCATTCGGAATTTATAAATATCTACTTTTTTTTTTGTTTAACATGAGTTTTTTAAAACCTAAAGATACAATCGATGAAGGTGATACAGTTATTTTGTATTTAAGTGTCAACTCCATGCATGTAATCGAAGCAACGCCCACAATTGTCAATAAAAAAGGTGAAACTATCGAACAAATATTTCAAACATCGTTTGGCGCTCTAAAAGTGAAAAACATAATTGGAGTAAAATATGGTAGTCGTGTGGAGTTATCTAAAGGTTGGGCATATGTCCTACAACCAAATCCTGAATTATGGACACAAACATTGCCACATCGAACACAAATTATCTATACACCTGATATAAGTATGATTTTACATCAACTGGAAATTAGACCAGGTTCTATAGTAATAGAATCTGGGACAGGGTCAGGATCGCTTTCCCATTACTTTTTAAGAGCTGTTAAACCTCATGGTCATTTGCATACATTTGATTTTCATGAAGCACGTGCAAATCAGGCCAGAGATGAATTTAATCATCATGGTTTGGGAGATTTTGTTACCGTCTATCATAGGGATGTATGTCAGAATGGTTTCGGTGAGGAGTTGAATGGTAAAGCTGATGCAGTATTCCTAGATTTGCCAGCACCCCAGCTGGCGGTGGAACATGCTGTTAAGGCTTTAAAGAGTAGTGGTATGTGTTGGGAAATTTTTTTTACAAAATTGATTAGTAAGTTTTTTTTTTTTAATTTTCAGGTGGACGTTTTTGTTCATTTTCTCCCTGCATTGAACAGTCACAAAGGTGTTGTATTGCTTTGCAAGAACAGGGTTTTACTGAAATTCAATCTTTTGAAGTTTTACAACAGGAGGATATAGTAAAAACTAAAAGTTTTCCGGTTATTAATTTGGAGTTTTTGAAGCATAAGGTAAATGAAAATAATTGTTTCTTCCAAGAATATTTTGAATTCTACTAAATTTTTTTATTTATAATTTTAATTAAAATTGAAATTTTGTAAAACATTAAAATTTTATAAAAAGTTTGAAATTAAAAATTTAAATTTTATGAAAAAATTAAAATTTTATGAAAAATTGAAATTTTATTTCAATTTTTCATAAATTTTATGAAAAATTTTAAATTTTATGAAAAATTAAAATTTTATGAAAAATTTAAATTTTATTGAAAATTAAAATTTTATGAAAAATTTAAATTTTATTGAAAATTAAAATTTTATGAAAAATTGAAATTTTATTGAAAATTGAAATTTTATGAAAAATTAAAATTTTATTTAATTTTATTAAAGAATTTGATTTTTATGAAAAATTTAAATTTTATGAAAAATTTAAATTTTATGAAAAATTTAAATTTTATGAAAAATTTAAATTTTATGAAAAATTTAAATTTTATGAAAAACTTAAATTTTATTAAAAATTTAATTAAAATTTATTTAAAAATTAAAAATTTTTTAAAAATTTTATTTCATTTTTATAATTTTAATTAATAACAATTTATTTTCAAAAATTTCATTAAAAAATTAACGTTGAAAAATCGATTCAAAAAATAAAAATTGCTCTATTTTATCTTTCTTTACATTTTAGAAAACCGAAGATGATTGTGGTTCTGATAAAGATATAACAAGTCTTATGAAACAACCCAAGGAAACAATAAAAGTTTTAACATCATCTGCGCCTCCCACCCAACCTGGTCATACAGGCTTTTTAACATTTGCCACACTACCGCCGGCATTTGCTAGATAATTTTAGAAAAATCGCACAAAAATCAAGAAAATAAAACAAATACATAAAAAAAAAATAAAATCAAGATTCTCAAAAAGTTTATTCAAGACATTTCAAGATTAAAACATATTTTACAAAATCAAGATAATATATAAATACAATCAAGATATAAAAAATATTTCGTTAAGGTGAGTGCGAATTAGTAGTAAAAAGAAACATTTGATAATGTAAGTTATTAATAAATATATTATCAAATGTTTAATGGTAGTAAATTAATATTAAAGTAGACGTTTATTTAAAGTCTTAATATTAAAGGAAGAACGTGGGGGTTGCCATGGTACTCGTTCTTCGGGTATAATCTAATAAAAAGAAAGAAAATATTAAAATCAATTTTCAATTTGTTAAATGAATAACTTACTATTTTTGGTCTTTCTGGCTGGCCTTTACATGTAGGACATTTTTTGTTATTTGTACCTTTAAGGGAATTTTGTATTGACTCCTGTAAACCTTCCAAAGGAGACCAATTCATATGAGCTGTATGAGGTCTAACTTTAAATAATTTTTCCCTATTTAAAAAACTGTAAATTAAAAATTATTTTTCATTAAATATATATTTTTCTTTGTAAAATATAAATCTTACTTAGGTCTTGGTTCTCTCCAAAAGTCAGGCATACGTTTTGTTCTCATGATATCTGCTAAACGCTGTAACAAACGTATATTTTCATTTTCTACATGAAGTATACGTTCCTTTTCCGATTGTTGTTTTTTGGCCTTTTGTATTATATGAGGATAAAATGTTGGTGGCGTACGATCTATTGCTGCTTTAGCAGATTTGACTTTTTCTCTATGATGTTCATAGCGTCTTTGTTCCCAGGGATAAATTAAAAGTTTATCTCTGCGCGATATCATAGTTAATGGTCGACTAAAGAGTGTAAAAGAATTTTGTTAACATTAAAGCTTTATAGTTAAGGAATTTTCATATGTTTATATAATTAGAAGAATTTGTATTAAACGTTGCTTTGGTTATTATTTCTAGGGAGTTATTTTTTTATTTTTGTTTTTGTTTTTCCAGAAATTTGTTATATAAAAATCTCCATGGAATTTTAACATTGAATTAAAAGCATAAGGGTCTAAATAAACAGTAGATATGTAGGGTTAATTATATAAAATTAATATTCTTTGTTAAACATTTGTTTTAAATTTTATTAAACCTTATTATTTATTCCCATTGATTCTTAATATATTTTTTATTTAAATTCCTACTTTTTTTGGTTTATAATAAAAAACTTGAAACCTTTTGATTAAAAAGGATGAACTTTGGTGCTCTTAGAGTTAGGTTGAATTAGATATAGGGGATTGTAATTAGTTGACTCGCTTTTTACCCAAAATTTTTTATAATTTTCCATTATTAAAAGTCCCTAAATATAGAGCTGTATGTAAATATGTTTGTATAAATATTTAATTACATACAAAATGTGTGTTTAAAATTCAGTTTATACTCCTGGCGCGTTATTGTCTGCCACTGAAGCTTTTTATATGTTGCTGTTGTTGTTAATGTTTTTGCTGATTTGGACTATGACGATGTTGATGATGATGGCGATGACGATGACGAAGACGATGATGCGCAATAAATGCGGCGGCATCATTTCTTTTGTATGTCCGACTGTTTACTCACATGTCAACTGTCCTGTAGTTCTGGTGTTCATTGCCTGATTGATGTTAAGTGGTACTTTATGTGAGTATCCACTTCTACTTTACTTTTTTACTTTTCTTTTTTTTCTACCTTCCATCCATCTATACATTCGTAAGTCCATCCAAATGTCCGTATCTTTGTCCGTCTTTCCGTCCATTTGTTCATTCGTAAACTATAAGACAGACGTTTGTCTTCGCAGTTTTATTTTCACTAAATTGTAAATGCTGATGTCACTACATATTAAACACATCTACATAAGTTTGTTGCATCAACAGTTGTTGTTCACTACTCGCAACAGTTGATGGAATGCAATTTTTTTGTTTTCTTATCCGTTGGCTTGTTGTTTAATTTATTTGAACAGTAATCAAACGGCAAAAAAATAAAAAAGAATCTCATTAAAGTTGTTAAAAACGACAATGAAACCAAAAGAAAAAATCACAAATTGTCGTCACATTGTAAAGTGAATGAAATAAATTTAAAAATGATGAACATAATGAGAATTAGTTACCACCTCAATTAAAGGTTATTTACATGTTTATATGAGATTTTATTTTTGTTTTTTTTTACAGAAAAGCTTGTAAATTGTTTAAAGATATTTGAGAAATTTAAAATATCTGTGCAGTGATGAAAATATTAACAATTTAATTCATGATCATATCTCAAACAAAATATTCTTCATTAAAAGTTTTAGCTCAGAGTTATAGGAATCAGGATTAATTATTAAAATTTCTTAAAATTATTATTTTTTTTATTTTTTACTCCTGTTCTTATAGGCAATTGCCATTAGCTTTTTAAAAAAAACTTTATTTAGTTTTAACTTAAATTAAAACAGTAGCTAAATAATTTATGTTGAAGCGCTACTTAGGCTACAAACAAAACTAACAAGATTATGTTTTGTATTTCTGTTGATATTTTTAAAGGTCTAGGTTCCCAACAATAACAATTACGGTTAACCTCACGTTTTATGATTCTATATGCATCAGTGAATTTATAAAATAAAAATACAAATACATATGTACGTATGTGTACATATATGATTTTGTAGCATTTTACATACATACATATGTAAATTCATGTTACAAAAATATTTAAATGTGACAAAATATGTAATATTTGTTGTAGAAACTTATAGTAAATAGTAGAATTTTTCGAGTCTTCAAAATAGAAGAAAATTATGATTAATAAAGCGATAAAAATCACACATACATTGTTGACAGAGAGACAATAAAATTAAAAGGGGATATTTCGAATACCCTAAATTAATTCCTAACAGTCTTATATATTTGACTATAATCCTTTTAACTTTACAGTATTACTACCAATTTTTCTATTACCACCAATGCCTATCATACAACTCTATCAATTCAAAGCAGTGCAGTTATAGTTACAGTGTTTGACAATACAATGGAAACTTAGGTATTATCTTAACAAATATGGTCTGAAG
>MINK01017423.1:0-17684 GCA_001735545.1 Phormia regina
GTAACCTAGAATCATATATTACAATCATAGTATGTTACTCTTAGTTTATGGTCACCTGAACTCTGTTTTTTTTTCTATGCGTGTATGTACTCAAAACTGAATGCAATTTTCTTATGATCTTAAGCTTAAGATAATTGAAAATTGAGGGGGAATTTTAATTTCTTAACCACAGTTTTTATTTGGCTACTTAATCTTTTGTAAAACTCAATATCTCATCACTCAGCATAACAAAATCTGAGAGCAATAATCAAGATTCTAAGATACAAAAATTTGTGAGTGTTCCGAGCAAATGCATTTTCTTTTTTTTAAATTTCGATGTAGGAAAACTTTTCAAAAATACATTGATAGGTTATACAACTTATATAGAAATAAATCAAGAAAAGTTTAAATTCATCTTCAGTTACCCACCAAAAATATTTGAATTGTAGTACATTTTGGCAGAAAAACACATTTTTTTTCTCAATAGTAGATCTCAAAAAGTTTGGATTAACTTTATAACATTGAGTACAATATATATAAATGATATAACAAAATATGCTTTGTGAAATTATCTTCAAGTACTTTTATTATCAATTTATTATATGCCCAATAGTTGCCAAGTTATTGCGAAATAAATGTTCGATTTTTTATCGATTTTTTATAAAATATTAAAAATGAAAACATCAAACATATTTTAATTTATCAGGCTTATTTGATAGATATAGATAAAACAAACTAAGCTTTATATCTTCAAAATTGATGCATAAATCTTGATTTCATTCACAATTAAGTGAAAATACCCAGTATATAAGTATCGACACATTGGTGGGAAAAAAACATTATAAAAAAAAAACTTTATTCTTTAAACAAAAATTAATGGACCAAAAGGAATTGAAAGAGATAAACAATAATCTGCTTTTTTTAAATCGGGTCTAATATCTAATTCTGCGTTCACACTAGTAAAATTCGAAAATGATTAATTTAATTTATACCATAATTCAATAACCGTTTTTATAAATGATACATCGAAATATGAATTTTTCTGTCACATAGCATTTTTTATGGACCGGTATAGTATTCTGCGTTCACACTAGTACAATTCAAGAATATCTAAACAATTTATACTATATCTCAAAAACCGTTTGTATGATTTTTATAAATCATACTTTGAAAGCTGCATTTTTTCTATCACATACCGTTTTTTGTTATGGGCATTTTATTCTGCGTTCACACTAGTAAAATTCAAGAAATGTTTGTTTAATTTCTACTATAACTGAAAACCCGTTAGAAGAAAATTGTCTTCATGTCAGGCTAATATTATTTTAAATACTCTAAATAATATCAGAGTTAGGGAACAATATTTCAGATTTTTTTTTTCAAGATTTTTTTATTTTATTTTTTTGCTAATCAATTAATTGACTTTATTGCGGGATATAAATAAAAGTAATAAGAAGAACGTATTCTTTGCTTTATTTTAATAAAATAGCTCTAAGTTAAACCACCATTATTTTTATAATATGTTCACTGTTTTCAAAAATTGTACATATTTCTTCTTCGCCATAAAACCGGGTATATAATAAATAAAACGTCTCATATTTTATACGTAATTGTCAATTTTATACATAATTAAGTGAAAGTATCTCATTTAGATATAAAATATAAATTAAACAATAAATTAAATGAATTTGATATATAATAAATATATTTACAACAAATAGAAAAGTTGTCTTAGTTATAAAACAAACCGCTTTTTTATATCACATTTTGACATTTTTTTATTTTTAAATTAAACAATTTTTTTTAAATTTTTATGACAATATATCTGTTAATTAGAAAGATATTTATAAGATATCTATATAGGAACAAAGTCAATACCTTATATAGGGGCTTCAAGAAGCCCAATAATAGGCTTTGTTTGATATTTTTATAAAGTAATGGCCCAAAGAGTATAGTAACCACAAAATCTTTTCCAACCATATACACTGTGAAATAAATGTATATTACTTCTGATCTTAAGCTTGAGACAAAATTAGATACAAATAATAATATTAAACAATTAATTTTTGCTGACTTCTCAGAATACCTTACTGCAAATTCAATATCTTATATCAAATCATTAAATTTGCTGTAAGATTTTTCAATTTCTTATTGAATCTAAACAAAAGAACTTTAAAATTACAAAACTTTCCAGCTCTGTTCTAAATTAAATAAGAAAACGGAATTATAGTAGCAGCAACAATAATAAAACAGTTCACCCAACAGAAACAGAGAAAAAAAAAAGAAATCAACTCAAAAATAATAATAATGTTAGTGCAGTAGCAATAACAGCAACAAAATATGAAATATAAACTCATACAACTATGAAATGAAAGAAGAGTAATAATAATAATAAAAAAATATCAGAAATAAAAAAAGAACGGAATAAAACCACCTTGTGCGCACCAGTAAGAAAACGCGAAAAAAAACTCTATACATACAGCAGCTATAAGGCAAATGTTGGTGTATTGTTTTTGTTGGTTTTATTGTTATGTACATAATTCATAAATTCATGTACAAAAACAACACAGACGTTAAGCAAAAAAAAACCAAACTACTCATATTCGCTCATTTTGAGTTTTTGACTTTAACCACCAACCAAACGAACCGAGCCAGTCAGCCATCCATCCATACAAAAATCTATCCATCGCAACAGTCAAACAACAGACACATTTAGAAGTAATATAATACTCCTCCCAAAAAAGAAAAAACAACAATATTATTGTGTATATTATTGTTGTACTCATATAACATAATGCAAAAACAACAATAACAGCATAATAAGTAATATGAAAGATATAACAACAACAACAGTACCTAAATACATAGTTCAACTCATATTCATAATGCTAAGTATGACTGCTGCTGGTTTGTTGGTGTATAACATTATACAACACTAACAACAACTGCGTGTATTACAGTCGTGGTAGTAGTTATAATACTACTGCTTGTCTGGTTTGACTTTATCAAATATTATATCTTCCATCATATTCCAACAATATTTTTTTCATTATTATTCAGCTCTACACAAACAAATACACATACATATAACAATTTTTAAAAAGAGAATGAGTTTATGTGTTAACATTTTTTCAACACGAGTTTATTTATGAGTGTAATTTTTTTTTTTTGAAATTGTAAGAAAAAATCTTTTGTTTTTTTTTTTGACAACCTCTCATAATTTTAACAACAAGTACAACAACAATATTGACAACCCGGTTTTATGGCGGCTGCACCATCTTTTGGCTATAAAGAGTAAAAATGTTATAAGACCGAGTCTGTCTGTTTAATATTTTTTTTATCTTTTATCCCTTTTAAAAGTCAATATAAAAAGTAAATTACAAATAAACAAACAAAAGTAAAAAAACTCTTAAATTTGTGTTTTTCTTTACACCAAACACAGTAAAAAGCAGCGCTAATAAATATTTACTCTTGTTTGGTTTTTTTGGTGCTACTCGTTATGAGTGCTAAACAGGAATAAATAAAATCAAACTCTTGCTGTAATAAATACAACTACCAACAAATACAAAACACACACTCGCTCTCTCCCTCTCTGTAGTAATCAAAAAGAAAAATTGTTTTTGCTTTTTTACTACATGCGCACATTTTAAAAATGGCTTATTGAGTGATAAATTCTCTCTGTTAAACTAGTTTTAGAAATTTTGCTGTTTCTTTTTTAATGTTGCTATCACCTTTTTTCTTACAAAGTAAGAGACTATGTTAAAATATTAACTGTTGATAACATTAATTTGAGCAAGCTCTCTTGCTAAAGAAAGCAAGAGTATAACATAATGTTATTTGTTAGTAATAACAGTTTCGAAGTTTATAATGTTATGAGTAGTTGGGGAAATAACAGTGTATAAGAAATGTTATATTAACTGTAAGAATAATTATGTTATTTTTTTAAATAACATTTAATGTTGACTAAAAAAGAGAATGAATGAACGTTAGTGTTTTCATAACATTTTGAGCATTATTGTTAAAAGTTCTTTTTTGTGGTTGAATCCTTAAAGTAAAAGTCTTTATATTTTGTAGATTAATTTTTTCATTTGATCGTTTTAAGTTGATGAAATAATAAGTAATTTCTTTATATTTTTGCGATATCTATGTAGTAACTGAAGATAATTTGATAAAACCTAAATTTAAATGATATTTCAAGGTCAGGCGCGGATCCATGGTAAGGGAAAAAAGGAAATTTCTCTCTCCAAAATGAAAACTCTTAATGGAAAATTTGTACTAAATCATAAAATTTAAGGAAAGAGTTGTGAAAGTCATTCCATCTTCCTCCCCCAAAAGCTTGAGTTAGATCCGCGTCTGTTCAAAGTTGTATTGGTGATGTTTTTTCTTTCCTTTTAAAGATATATTGACTGCTCTCGTAGAAAATAATATTTATTTGGAACATGTTGCTAAGAAAATAAAGTCTTGAAATCTTCGATCTATAGCAATTTTATATGCTTTAATAGTAGTTTTTATGGGACAAAAACTAAAAAGTTCTATAAATTATAAATAATAATGTTATAATAGCAGATTAGTGGTCTCCCAAAATCATTAATAAAATGTTGCTTCTGAAATTACCTCTTTTAAATACACAAAGCAATTAAAGAACATGTTACAACGTATTTCTTATCAAAATATTTTTAATGTTTAGTTGCTTGCAGGAAATAAAAAATAAGAATATTTTGCGTTTTCAAGTATATTTCTGGAAATATGTATAAAAGTTGAATTGAACGGTTCTCCTTCACTTACAAATTATAGAAGTCATAGTAAAAACTTTGAACGTTTTTTTTTCAGAGATATTAAGAAAATAAAATGAGTTTGAAGAGAAAAATGTTAATCTACTGAAAACTAGTAGCATGATAAATTGCTCTTACCGGGGAAATGTTTTAAGTACAGAATACTGAATATTTTGATGATTATGTAAATGATTTTGAGTTTTTGATTTTTATCATTGAGCTCGATATGCACGCTAGTCGGAAATTTTAAAAGCACCATAATGGAAGAAAAATGCTTGAATTTAATATTTTTCTTCCTTAATAATTCGTATTATTTTCATCATATATTTTTTTAAAGTTTTTCTCAAAATAAGTCTTAAAAAGTCGTAAAAAAAGCGCAAAAATATGGGCAAAAATTCTAGAAATATGTGTAGTGCCCTTTTATTCTTTTATACCAATATTTCTTAAATAAAGGTATTTTATTTTTTACAAATAAGTAATTCAAGGATCATATAATAAGAGAAAATTTATTATGGTAGCACACCTTATGAATCCCCAATATTTATTTGCACGTATACAACAATATATAATATCTTAATAAAATTTCATATGATTAGAGTTGAGGTGTTGCTGAGTTGATTTGAAGTGGTAGAGATTTTTAAGGGGTCATGTCGGGTATGTATTTTTTTAAACGGCAAAAATTCATTTATAATCTGACAGAAAAGAAATTTTAAATATTGATAGTTCTTATTAGTAGATTGACACTTTTAATAAAAGATATTCAAATAATTTTCCTCATTTTAAAAAAAATTATTGTTCTACTTTTTTCAATTCGGGGGTTTAATATATAATAATGCCCCTAGAATTCTTAATTTGATTTCTTACAAAAATTCCATATAATATTGCTGTAAGATTCATGTATATAAAGGAATACAAAAAAAGTTATATTTAATTGAATATTGACCATTAAAAATATCATATTTTCCTAAATTTTTCTAATATTTATTTGGTCCGAAATGTTAATGCTAATGAGGTGTTCAAAACATATAAAATCCAAAATGTTCATAACTGGAATGCTGCAAAAAATTTAGGGCATGGAAATTAAAATCAAATTTCATACAAAAATTCTTATGTTGTAAAATACACAATGAAACGTATGTACTGACATACTTTTTTCAGCCTCCTGGTCAACATTTGTCATTTGACGATATTCGCTGATATGTTAAGATAAGTTTAGCATCAAAAAGCTGTTGAAATTTCTTAATGAATTCCGGGTTTGGCAATATTTATACAGTTGCGATAAAAGAAGCAAGTAATTTTTTACGGTGGCCTCTATAAATATCGAAAAATATAACAAAGAATGTTTTCAAAAAATCGTTTTCCTTTCATAAGAAAGCACAATGCGTCTATATATTTTTGATCCGATTTGGCATCATGTTATTACTTAAGAACGCTCTGGAATGGTACCAAAACAATTACATAGTTTTTGTACCAAGAGAAGTCAATTGTCTAAAATATCCAGAGCTAAGACCAGTGAAAGGTATTAGACTTCTGTGAAAAAAGTATTATAGAGGACCAAAGTGTTGTACAAAATTATTGAAGATTTTAAAAGAAGATAGACAGACTGTTCCAAAAAAGTGGCTGAAACGACTATCAAATCTTAAATGAAGGGCTTACCAAAAAAAAGGTCTACAAGTTTTTAAATAGTGGTTAGAAGAATAAAAATAATATTTTTCTATGATCTGTGATATATTACCAATTAAACATAAAAACAATCAAATTCAGTAATCAAGCGTTTCCAAATTTTTAAATGTTATATATGTAAAGTCTTTTTTGATCGCACTCCTTATGTAAGGTCAAAAAAAAAAAACACATTTTCTGATGAAAGCCTCTTATAATGACAAGATGACAATTTAAATGAAAAAAAAAAAAAAATAAATTTGTAAAATATGTTTTTTTTTCCCGAATTGGAATTTTGGCCGTTTTGGTACAATTGGTGAGAGATTTTAATTTTAGAAAAATTCTATTTATATTATGTAAAAATTTCAATAGGACAATTTTGTTTAAATTTTGTTTCAATTTAAATTTTAACATTACACATGGAGTCAAAGATTCTGCGGCAAGGGGTTTAGTCAATTCGTTACAGGATATTAATAAGTACAAAGCCTTTTATCCACTTCTTTCGAACTTTCGTTTGAACTCGCAATAAATTTCGATATATAAAATTAATTTGTCAAAGCACTTATTTAGAAGTTACATAAATTAGTTAGTATTTTTTTTTTAATTTTTTTTATGAAACTTTTAAATGAGTGTTTTGACTAATTTATTAATAAAATCAAAACTTTTGCATTGACTTTAATGAGATAAGTCTTATTTTATTTGCAACTAATTTAGCTTTAAAAATAAATAATAAAAATTTTAATTTATAACGCTTTCGATTTTTTAAAATTTTTTAAAGAAAAAGTTTTGTATAAAAATTCTTTTTGTATAAAATTGCAAATTTTGCCTGAAACTATGCTTTATTCTTTATAATTCTAGGTCATTTTAAAAAGTAATGTATGAAAGATTGAAGATAATTTTGATTAAAATTTTATGATATTTTTTTTCATCAATCGCAGACAAGTCGTTTTCAAGATATGCTTCATCGTAAAAAGTAGAGTCAGTTTAAAAAAAGAGGACTGGAGCGGGAGCGGATCTAAGGGAAAGAAAAAAGGGAATTTCTCTCCACAAAATAAAAACGCTTAATGAAAAATATGTACTAAATCATACAATTTAAGGAAATAGTTAAGAAAATCATTCTATTTTCCTAGAGCTGGATCCGCGACTGAATTGGAGACAGTTTTTTTTTTTAATTTTTATGTTGTTTATTATTCGAAAAAATGCACTTTTAATTCCAATAAAGTTAAAAAAAAAATAATTATAATAATAACAATAACAATAAACTCAAAATGAACCCAGAAAATACTTGGTAATCGCATGTAGTTACAGATGCAGTTACTTTTCAATGATAGCAACATACTGTCTGCATTACATGAAAGTAGATTAGTAAGTACTTATTTTTAACCTGATATGTAATTTTGGAAATATTTTTTTATCAATCTTTTCATTTAAAATATAAAAATGATATACTATAAGAGCCGGTAAATAAGGAAAATATATTAATTAATTTCAACAGTTTCATTAATTCAGTTTTAAATTATAATCTTTAATTTAGATTTATGTTTTTAATAAATAAATTTAAAAAATATATCAGCTGTTTTTTTTTATTTTTCCTTATTTTATATCTTATTTGTAATTGATACCGTAACTAGTTACTATTCATTAATAATGATTTCTGCAATAATTTGAAATTAATGAGTGATTGAATAGCTTCAAAGTAATTTGTTTCTATAAAGACATCTAAGTAATGACTTTCTGAAATGCCTACCAGTAATAGTAAGTAGTTGCCTCTAATGACATCACCGTGTTAAAATAATGAGTTATTCATCTAATGTGTAGCTTCATAACTCATTCAATGGCAGGCAAAGTTTTTGTTGGGAACTTACGAAACAAAAATTGTGATTTTTTTTTAGGACAAAGATTTGGATTATTTTTAAGCAGCTACAAAATTTCAATATTTGTTAAATTTTTTCTATTTTTGGCAAACATTTATTTAATTTGGAATTAAAACCTTAAGCACGAACAGTGTATTTTATTATTTTTATTTTATTTTTTTATGATCAAAGCCATTTAAAGATTTTAAAAGAAAAATACATATTTGTAATACTTCTTAATAAGCAGTTTCGATATTCAATATAAAAAGTATTTTTGGAAATCCCAACACAAAATATATCACGGCAAAGGCTTAAATTTATTCAAGCATAAAAACAACTAATGAAATCTTTAAACTAAAAATTAACCTAAAATTGACATAAAAACTAAAAAAAACACAACGCAGGAAGAAAATAAATGAATGAAATAAAATACAAATGAAATTACTTCCGCCTAATGTGATGACATTTGTGTAATAAGATACAAAAATATTACCTCCTCTTACAAAAAAACACACGCACCAAAATTAAATTAAATAAAAAAAGAAAGCAAGAAATTGTAAATTAGGGAAGGAATTAAAACCCGAGTAGTACTTGTTTGAACATTTTGAAAAAAAAAAACTAAAAACCTCAAACTTCTACAAAATATGTAAAGAAAAATCAATATTGATTGAATGCATATAAATCCCTTAAGGGATAATAAACGATGACAAACTTGAAAAAAAATACCTAAAAGAAAAAAACTACAATAGATATTTTACTAAAAAAGAGAAACGAACAAACGTTGTAAAATAAATTTCGTAAAAAAGAAACACAGACGTATAATGGAAGGCTGTATGTTTGGTTGATTGGTGTGTGTGGTTTGCGCATGGCTTCAGGGATTATGATCATGTTTTCAGTGCTTATTTACCTTCTTCTTCTTGTTGTAATTCATGTAACTCTTGTAAATAAAATCTATACGTTTTTTTATCATTTCTACAGCAGCAGAATTATAAACAATTGTTAAATGCAACAATAGCTGCGTTTCAGCTACCGCTTTAAGCATGCGCAGTGCATTAAAAATAGAACTAACAAACGGAAAGAGCATACGGAACTTAAATTAAATACACGAATTTCCTAAGAAATTATTACTCATGAACAATTGTTTTCTTTGTTTCATTACTCTTTTTTTGTTGTTGTATTTTAATTACACAAATACATACATACGATTTGTTTTATGGCAAACCAATAAAATATCCTTGGGCTAGGATGGGAATATTTAAACAAGAACATGGAAAATATTTTTATTTATTTTAACAAAATTATGTGAGTGAGTGTGTGTAAAAAAAGGGTTTCTATTTTAATAAATAATACTACAACTATTACTAAAATAATAAGAGTAATAAATATTCTACTCATTTCAAGGCTATGAAATATAGAAAAGAGAGAAAAACAAAACAAAAAAACTGTGAAAATTATTTCTAATCGTTATTTTTTTGTATTTTAAAATTAAAATAATTTTCAAATTTTTAACACTTGTTCAAGGTTTAAGAAAGCGTGCGTTTGTTTATACGACCATCCATCCGTCTGTCCGTCCGTCCATCCATCTATCCGTCCGTCTGTCCATCCGTCCTTCTTTCTTTTTGTTTGTCTATTTTTTATTATCTTTTAAAAGAATTGTTTTATTTTCTTTGTTTATTTAATAACTTAGTAATTTAAATGAGTGTATGTACATATATAGTTGTAGTTGTTGTACGCGGGCGGGTTAAAATTCTATTGGTTTTTTTGTTTTTCAAATTTATTGTACGCAATTCATATGCATACCAGATAATTGATGAAATGCATCATTATACGAGTGTCATAAAATAAAACCCATACAGAATTCACACTCTCATAAAAACAAATTATGGTCTATGAATTTAAAATATGTTCCTAAAGGCATCATTTACGGGAGCGAAAAAGAGATAGCAATATAAAATAAATAGTATATGTATAATAAAATCGACAACCGTTTAAAGAATATTAGTTAAAATTGTCGGTATTATAAGCTATTGATGAGTTTATTAAGAATGTAATAAGGTTATGGAAAAGTTGCCATTGTTGCTTTTAAATAAAATGGAAGTTTCTCCTTTTATATAGTTATAGGCATTAAATCAAGTCCCCGAATATATTAACAAAACAGTGAGAGAAATTAGGGGAACGATAAACAGATTTTAAATTCTGAAGCCCAATTGTTAATTGTTATATTAAAAGTGGTCTTTTAATTCCACGAAGTCCTGATGTAGGACACCAAGAATGGTGATGAAATATGTTTTGGAGAATCATAAAAGAAAAGCACCTTCTAATGAGAACATTCATCAATTTTCAGTTATTTTCTGTTGGATACCTATCCAACAAAAAATAACTTGTAATTGTAAAAATAATAATTTTTAGCTCATTATGGAAAGTATAGAGTGCTAATAGAGTTTTCATTGTTTTTTGTTTAATTCATAATATACTGCAGATCATAGAAAAATATAATTTTTATTCGTCTAATCGCTATTTTTGAATTTGTATAACTTTTCCGGTAACCCTTACATTTGTACTTTGATTGTTCTTTCTGCCACTTTTTTGGAACAGTCTGTCCATCTCCTTTTAAAATCATCGATATTTTGGAATACCTTTTAGGTCTTTTTCAAATCTCTTTTCACAAAATTCAAATATCACTTAACTGGCCTTAGCTCCAGATAATTTTGAGAATCTTGATAAAAAATATGTAATTGTTTTGGTACCTTTCCAGAGCGTTTTTAGGCAGTAACATGATTGGACTAAAAATATGTAGACCCATTATACTCTCTTATGAAAAGAAAACGATTTTTTGAAAACTTTTTTTGTTATATTTTTCTGTACTTAAAGAGCACAATGTAACGAATATCTTGCTTCTTTTACGGCAACTTCATAAATCTTGCCAAACCAGAAATTCTTTAGGAAATTTCGTCATATTATCAACATATAAATTTTGATCAGGAACCTGCAAAAAAACCTGTAAGTACATACGTTTCGTCGTGCATTTTACAACATAAGAATTTTTTTATGAAATTTGATTTTAATTTTCGTGTCCAATTATTGGCTTCTAAATTTTATTGTAGCATTCCAGTCTTGAACATTTAGGACTTTATATGATTTCAACTCCGCATTAGCATTAATTTTATACACCAAATAACCTTAGAACAGAGCTAACACGGGTACTTTTCTATCAGATGTGTTTGGAACTCTTTTTAATATGCTTTCAAGTTTCCTGGCATTTATGCTGCTGATCGATATCCTTTCTGGTGGATAATATTCAAGACGTAATATTATAATTTTTTGTGCTATCCGAGGTATCTCCAAAAGCATCTTGTTGCTATCTGGTAGTTTTTTAGAGTTTAAATCAACAATAGCCTTGTCGGTCTCTCGAATTTCAAAGCCAAGGGGTTCAATGCTCTGAATTTGTTAACAACCGATGACAACTAAATTACGTTAAGAGTAAATACATTACAAACAAATTCCCTTTTTCAATATCACTTCTAGCCCATTCTCCATTAGTATTACATAAAGGAGATTAACATATGACTAGTCTCTTAAGTTTTATTTGTAGCTCGCCATTGCGAGTAACATGATTGTCATGTTGCATTCCGATTTTCTAGATATTTACTAAAAGTATTTCAAGAACTTATTAAGACGATTTTACATTTAACTTGAGTGGATGTGTAGAGTTTGCACTATCTTTGAGCTCTTAAGATAATGTGAAAATTAAAGATGTAAAACATAATTTTTTGTTAAAAAAATAAAGAATATTAGATACATAAGATATCTTACAAATCGAGGAATAAAAGGAAATTAAATGTGTGATGCCATATAAAATCATATTCAATCTTTACAAATTAGCTACGGGTAGATCTTATGAAAAATGATTATGATCGCCATTATGTCGACGTGTAGGCTCAAACCTATCGATAGACACATGCGACCGATTTTGGATTCATTGACGACTTACCCTATTTATTGTAACTCTATACATTTTCTCACTATCAATCTCGTCTGTTCCGGATTTGGGAAATGGTTTAGTAGAAGTTTATACTGATAAATTTAAATCTGGGGGAGGGTGTCTATATTCTGACATATAGGAAAAGAATTTCCTTGAAATGTCCAAAAAATTGCAATATTCTCCAAACAGAAATCTCATATACTTGCATTAAGTGAAAAATAAAAAATACTAATACAGAATATTACGTCGATACTAAGATTCACATGTATTTATGAACTTTTGGGTGATTCCCGAAATTGGGTCTTATACAGGAGCTATGGTTGGCTATTATAAACTAATCTTCACGAAATTTGACATGTGAATTTGTGCTTATAAACAACTTATTTGTGTTAAATCTTATTAAAATGTTTCCATTTTTAAGGTAATATTTAGTGTTAGAACTCAATTCCGAAAAGATATTTGTATGGGACTATGTGATATAATGAGCCGACCATGATCAAATTCTATACGCTTCGTCCTTGGCCAAAGGAAATCATATGTTCCAAATTATCTTTAACATTGCGACCTGTACTAAGTACACTTGGAAAGCCTGCCAGCCATCCGACCAGACGGACGAATAGACGGACATGGCCACATCTACTCAGAAAGTGATTCCGATTCAAGCGGTATACTTAAAGGTAGGGGTAGGAAGTTTTTTTTCTCTGCGTTGTAATACCCCAACCACTTATGGTGGTGTAGGTTACAAATACATAGCCGAAGTGACACATTTTCTACTCCAGTGATCAGTAAATAAATCGAATTTCACATAATTTTTGTAATGATATTTTTTGCATATTTGTGTCTCCTTCAGTCTTAAATCACTCAGCGAATTTAAATAAAAATCATATAAATTTATATGAAACACGCAAACAAGCAAAAAAGTGTATAACGAAGTAACTACTAACCTCAGTAATATTATCCGGTAATAATTTATTCTACTTCCTTTTTTTGCTATGACAGATTTTCATAATTCACTTATATTTTTGAAGACAGACTTTACACTCTAATTATCATATAAAATTTCATTCCTTTCCTCTAGACAAAATAAATAACTTATGAATATTATTCCTTTTTGGAATATTTTCTATCAGGACTAAATTAAAAATTCAAAAAGCATTTTTAAATTAAGATATAACAAAATTACAAAATATTAAATATTTTTCTCACAAAAATTGTGTCCGTCTCCAATATAAATACTTACATATTTAATAACAATATCACCTGTTGTCTATTAAACAAATGCTGATATACATATTTTCATGGGAACTCTAAATTTATATTTAATATTCGTAAAAATGATTATCCTTAAAACCTCAAAAACTGTCCCTTTTTAGACACCTTATCTGAGTATAGAAATATGAAAATCACAACATAAATTCTTAAATTGTTATCACTTTAAATGTGTGACCCAAAAAAATACAACGAAAAGAAAAGGGACATTTTAAGGCGCCTCACGTTGAATATATTTTTAAGTTAAGAAATAATAAAAAACGGACACCCAAATAAAAAAGGACGAGTAATGGAAAAAAAAAGAAAATTATGCTTCCTGAAGGAAAAAAATATTGATTTTGGTGATTGTATATGGATACAAATGTATGTACCTGTAATACACACACATACGAAATAGAGTGCGCAAAAATCCTACAAATCAAAAGGATCAATGAAAATTCACAGGACTAAAACACAGAGTAGCAAAATAACTGATCGCTAGTAGTAATAGATTTTTTTAAAGCCTTCATAATTTTTGTATAATTTTTTTCCATTCGTTTGTTAAATTTTTGGTGACCGTTGTCAATGTAAGGGTAAGTGTATGAGTATGGGTATCAATTGATAATGTTGTCGCCAATTTGTGTAATTTTATCGTCTGCTTGTTTATACGAGTATTTCATTGATGATTTGTTTTTGTTATTGTTAAGGTATTATATAACGTTCGTGTAATTCTTTTTCTTCTTTTTTGAGTTTTAGTTTGATTTTAATAAGATTTTTCCTGCCCTTTTTCTAGCACTTTGAAAAATTGTGTTTTTATATTTTTTAATCGAAACATATTTTCAGGTATACAAAGCAAATCATTTTCTTAACTCAATTTTTAATTATTATTAGATTTTATGTTACCTTTTTTATTTCAATGATTGTTGTTGGCTGTTTTGGTTTAATAGACTTTAATATTGATTGTGTCCTTTTTGAAAATCTCATAAAAAATATTCATTGGAGAAAAATGAACGTAATTTAATGGACTGGTAAATGAAATTAACAAGTTTTTTGTACTGAGAAAAAAATATCAAGTATAAGACGACTGGAGAAATATACTACTTCTTGAGAAATTGAAAAAAAGTAAAGAATATTTCTGCTCATTTGGAAGGAACATTTGAATATATTTAAAGGAAGAAAGAAAAGAATGTTCATTCAATCTTGAGAGAGTTGATGATTAAATAAATAAATAAAGATAAACAAATAAAAATCTGAATAGAAGCAATTATTTGACAAGCAATTAAAAGATTTTTTTGTCAGATGTACCCTACTTTGAGCCCACTTAGCTCCGCTCCGAAAAGTCTATTGATCCCCCTTCCAAACATAACTTTATCCATTATTGTGCTACGCCTATTCCAAGTTAAAGACTTATTTCCACAAATTTTCGATTCTGCCCACTGTGAAGTGATCGAAATTTTATTTTAGGATATTTAAATATAAAGGATAATTTCCGTTTATGAAACTAAAGGAATTCTGAAGAATTTTTTCATTAATTTTTTTTCTCTTCTTTTCTATGTGATTTTTTCTTTTTAAAGAAAAATCTCAAAATGATTGTAGTGTAAAATATAAATATTTTTCCGTCTCCTACTTTACCTGTTGTAGGGTACAATTAATAAAAAAAAGAAACATCCGATAACATTCGTATAATTATTCATTATATTTATAACTTTTTGTATGAGTTGTTGACATTTTTCTTATCTCCTATGTTCATAAACAGCGACGACGTCCTTCACAATGTTGCATGATGCATGTTGCATTTGAATGTTTTTTTTTTTATTTTATTTTCATATCTTATGGGTTTTACAATGCAACACACATAAACATATACAAGGGTTATCAAATGAATTATGTTCCTTTTCATATTGTTTAAATATAAAACAATTTAACGATCTTCAACATCATCATCATCACCATCTTCATCTCCATCGAGTTATTATCATTTGTATATGAGATTTTATTCTAATGTGTTTTTCTTTTCTGTTCCTTTTACATAATTTTTTTTATATTTTTCATTGCATTTAAATTTTATTTTATGATTTCGTTAATGAATTTAATTTGATTGAGTATGAGACAGTTGTTAAAACAAATTATTTTATAGTTTTTGGTTTATACTTTTTTTATTGAAAGGATTTTTTTTTTTTGGTTAAAATAAAAATATAAATCAAATGTCATTTTAATGAAGTCGATTTCAATTTAATGAACTTCATTTTTTTAAAGAAATAAATGAAGAAATATATACATACATTATTTTATAGCGGAAATATGTTTACAGATATTTAAACATAAAATTGTTTTTTCATCTTTTAGTTACGATTTTTAAACGAAGTTGGTAAGAATGTTATTGGTTGTTATATGTATATTTCAACGTTAATTTAGGCCATAAATTATATTCTGGCTAACGACAACATAAAATCGAAATCAGTAAAATATCGGTATCATATCTCTGAAATCGAAAAATCTATGATTTTGGTCATAACTATGATCAGTACATAATAGACGATGAAACGTTCATAAAGACAGACTTTTTCAATCACACTGTTCCTTTATAATATTTAAACATTTAAATAATGAAAAACATTTAATAATACTACCCACAATTTTTTCGCAATTAAACGGGAAAATTTATTATCTAGAATGCTTCTGGTTCCGACCATTACGGGTAATTGAGGTCTCACTGTATTCTTCTTTCCAAAAATATGAATTCAATTTTTAACATGAATTTTATACCCCATCATTGATTGTCCTCGGCTCACTTGGATCCTTTTATGTAAAGTATAGAAACGGAAAGATAGAAACGTAAGGGAAATAGAAGTGAAAGAAGTTTAAAGAAAGATAGGTTAGGTTAGAGAGTAGGGGAATAGCAATATTATTAGATTAAGATAATAAGTACAGAGAAAAATGTAATTTGAGGAAGTTGTCAACACAATTCCTTACAAAGGCACTAATGCTCTTAATTCTGATATTGGATAGTTCAGTGAGGCTGTTGTAATATCTCTGTCGTAGGTGTCTTAAACGAAGATCTCCCAGTGGAGTTCAGTTAGAGAAGAGATGTTGAATTGATTCTTCCTCCTCTTCATTATGACAGCTGCTGCAGAAATCATTGGATTGGAATTGCCAATCTCGTTGCAGTAACCAGAGATTGTTGCTATTATGTTGCCTAGTAGAGTCCTAGGAAGTTTCAATAGAAACGCTGACCTACGGTTATCCATCCTAGACCTTATCATTCTCGTTGTTATGCACGTAGGTTCGTTTTTCCACTTTTGTTGTGCAAATTAAAACATTTCGGTTTCTATGCGCTGCTTACATGCATTAAGAGGGATGCTACAGAAATTATCGACGCTTTCATCCTGAATAAGAGCACCCTCTTTGCCAACCTATTCGCAATATAATTGCCTCGACTCATCACGTTTCGCGCACCCATAACAGTGTGATGTTCGAATGTTTCGCCATTTCGCTGAGGGATTTCTGACATTAATGGATCATATTTGAGGTGGAAAACACACCTGTCTTTATATCAGCTTGTCTATCAGTAAATATCATGATATCTTTACCGTATATCTTATAATACCATAGCTTGCTAGTTGCTTTCTTAATAGCTCTTATTACAGTTTTGAAGTTTGAATGACAAACGCTTTCCAAATTCAGCGACAGCTTTCCAAAGCCTGGACAATAGTGGTCCTGACCACAAGTTCAGGAGTTAGAGTTGTAATTCTTAGACTGTTAGCAAGTCCATATGGTCTATGGTGCTAGCAATCGATGGCGTTAAAACTGATTAAAAGTTTCGTAGAAAATACAGTGTTGGAAATAATAATAGGGACACTTAATATTTTGAACAAAAAATATATTTTTTTTTCAACATTACCAACATTTCCAATTACTTTTTCAATACTTGGTTGAAGAACTTTTCATTTTTATAACCTCCAGCGATTCATAGACCCCACAAGATTCGCACATACCAGAGATGCCCAATGGGGTTTAATTACAAGCACCTTATTCTGCTGAAACTTTGTTTTGACGCTACTAGCGGAATGCTTGGGATTATTATCCTACATGCATTCCCAATTCAGGGCATCTCATCCCCAGTTAATGGAATCATTTTATTCTGGAGAATGTCTATATAGTCAGCAGCATTCATTTTTCCTGAATCCAAACTAT
>MINK01017446.1:0-15993 GCA_001735545.1 Phormia regina
TTCGGCTGACACAACCGAATTGATTTTATGTATTGCTACTTAATATTAGTACTTCCAATCTAAAACTTAGTTATATTACAAAATGTATATATTGATCGTATTTTCAGTTAGTACAATCAAAATTATTCATTTATAATTAAAAAATATAAAGTAATTCAATAATTACAAAGCAAAAATAATTTTAATAACAAATATATATTATTAAATTTTTTTTTTTTTTAAAATACAATAAATAAAGAAACAAAAAAAAAATCAGAAAAACTTAAAAACGGCAAAAATTGTTTAGATTTATTACTTTATCGTAAGGCTATATACTATAGCAGCAAAATGTTATATCGATCATAGAAGTCCATTGATTCTCTTCGAATTTATTCGCAATTGAGCAAATTTGCTCATTTTCACAAAATTTACTTTTACGATTGATATCTCATTTTGTTAGTATTGCATGTGGTTTTACGATAAAGTAATAAATCTTAATAGTTTTTGGCGTTTTCGATTTTTATAATTTTTTTTCTTTTTAACAAAAAATTTTGTTTGCTAATGTTTTTCTAAGTTTATTTCAATAATAAACTTTTTGAGTTATCGTTAATTATATGGAGAAACGTCTATACATAATTTTATGTTTTTATACATAAAATTTTGAATTTGGACCATATTTGGGCTACATAATTCATCGAAAGTTTAAAATAGAAAATTTTTGCGTTTTGTCGCCTTGTGTTATAAACAGAACATTAAATAGGTTGTATAATATATTGAAGCATGTCTCGAAAAATATTTTTCTGATTTTGTTAAAAAAAAATTATGTAAATTTAAGATTGAGATTTTGTTTAACTAATATTTGCTTTAAAATCTTGGGCATTAGAGGCCTTTTTCAATTGATCTATTTGATCTATATGTTTACCTTTCTAAAAATGTGTATTTCAGCATTTCATTGTAATAATGATATATTTAAAGCCTCTATTCCCACTGGAAATTTGAGAGACAACTACATAAACGGACATAATTAAATCTACTCAGAAAGTGATTGTGAGTCGAACGGTATATATTGTAAAGTTTAGATTCGAAGATTTTTTTCCGTACATTACAAATATCAGCACAAACACCTTATACTCCTCCGGCTATGGTGGTGTTGGGTATTAATATTGTTTACTCTTTCCCACTGTGTCCCCTATATTTCTTATTTTCTTTTATTAATTACAATAAATAATAACTTTAAATATTTAAAAAAGATTTTCTTTGAAACATATAATTTATGCAAAGGATATCTTTATATATAAATTAATAAAAATACTTTAACTACTCTAAACAAGATATCAGTATCTAGGGAGTCTAAGTTGAGAAAATTCATCACATTTCCAAGAAGACTCATCAAATTTGTACATGGTTAACTAAGACTTTTGAATATGCGATTACTAGCACTCTTCAATACTATTCAAGTTAACTTTTATTTATAAATATTTTATAACATAACGAGTATATATTCCATATCTATCAGTTTCACTTTCAACTCATTTTTTTTAGAATGAAATATGTTACTGTTTTTGATGTTTTCTTCAAAAAAAAATATAAAGATAGTTTTCCCAAGAGTGACATTTTTCTGACAAACTGAAAATAGAACAAACATATTCACACAAATAAATAATATTACTCTTACATACAAGGTATGTCTGTATTGGTATATTTGCCTATTTAGGTTGTCCTGTAATATTTACAAAATGTTGCCATTATAGACAAATGCCAAAAACACAAACACACCTACATATAAAAATAAAATATATCTGAAAAAATATGAAGAAAAACCTCTACATATACGCAATACCGCATAGTAAACCCCAACAGGCATTCACCCACCCATAGATGAACGCATGTATATATACATACACCAATACTTATGAACAACAAAAACGTAAATATGTTGATGATAATTCTGTTGTTGACATACTTATCAAAGCAACAACATCGCCATACGTATATGTTCATGTATTTTGTATAATTTACAACTACAACAACAATAATAATAACATCAACAACCACTAACACCAACACCAACATCAACAACAATGTGTGAGTATAGGCCATCTATTCTGGTATAAACTACATAATTTTTGGTCATAAAGAATAGAGAAAGAGAAAAAAAAAGAAATATAATCAAAATATAGAAGGTGTATGTGTGTATGTATGCAAAGGAAAAAAAAATAGAAATATGTTCTTCTTGTATGTATGATTAAGATTTTAATAGAAACTATGTTTGTGTATGTTTGTCTGTTCGAGTGAATGTCTGTTTAGTGTTTTACTTAAGTATACAGGTGGGAGAATTGTAAAGTAGTTTAGTTTGAATTTCGTAAAATCAATTATTTAAATTTCAAGAAGAAATTATAATTAAACAAAAAAAATATTTCTCCATAAACATATACATACATATAACACAGAGTTACAAAATGAAACAAAATTTCTACGGCAAGGGGCTTATCAGTTAATTCCAATACACGGAATTCGTAGGTATTCATAAGTAATAAGCCTCTACTTTTTTCCACCCTTTTTGGAATTGACCCCAGTTCTCGAGATAAATCGCTATTTGAAAAATAAGATACTGAAGCATATCCCGAAAATACTTGTTGCAAAAAATATCAAACAAATTCTAATTAATATTGTCTTCAATATACTTTTTAATGCGATCAACATGGAGATATTCAGCTCATTTTCGGAAAAAATATATACTATATAATTAGTGATTCTATGTGTAATTTGTATAAAGACATCACGTTGAAGTAAATATTAAACAGTACTTTTGTTTATCCTAAAAACATGAAAAAACTCCTTCTATTTTAAAGACTTATAACTTGACCTAACCTTTGCTGTGAGTTGTTTTGTTGTTGCGTTTGATAATGATAATTTTCTTACATACATTTGTTTAGTAGATGTTTGTAGTTTTACTTTATTTTCTCTTGTTGTTCAATATCTGTATTTCTTCTGTTGATGATGTTATTGCTGATAACAAGAAAAATATTAAATTGTAAAAATTTTACAGGTATCTTCGAATAACCTAAAAGACCCTACATATAAAAAAAAGTCCACTTCATTCCAATATAAGCTATCATAATAACTACAGTTTGTTTATATTGTTAAATAATTCAATTAGATACTATAATCTCAAACTTTTCTTGATACCCAATTAAATTCACGTATATTGGTATATATATTTAATCTGATTATGTGAAACTATAGTTTCGTGGTCATACATATTTTTAACAGTAAATGTTATTTACAATATGATTCCTATAACAATAAACAAATGCGGCCAAATCCATATATCTACCATCAAGTTTTTAAAATTTTACATTATATGGGAATATGCCCATTTTTTGTTTTAGTGTTTTCAATGATCCTTGTCGTTTTATCTTATATGGAAGTGGAACAAGGCCATTTTTGGTTTCCAAATTAATACTGTCCCTTAAACTATACGTACAAATTTTCACATCGTACATGCTTTTGTTTAAATTAAATATAACGTGTATGTATGTGTCATAAAAATGTAGTAGGATTTAAAGCAAAAAAAAAAAAACGAACCATAAATTCCCACAAAATCATAATTATTATTACTTATACTCAATTAAATTTTTTGGAGTGATCATATGTTCCAATCATATTATGCTGCTCTTATATTATGGTAACTGCAGCTATATTTTTTCACTTAGTATGAATCAAATCTAAATTTAACCATCATTATTTAATTTATGGTACACCTATCTTTATGATTAAAGTTTTTAGAACCTTTATGATGAATATTTTTTTACATGAAAATAAAAAAGAAATATTTAAACAAGATAATCACTTCTTTACATATGTTCTATATAATCATGTTTCTAGTATTTTTTCTGTATTCTGTATATTACGTCAAACCAATAAGGGAGTGTTTCCATGTCAAAACGGGCAGCAAACGGATTCGATAATTACGATTTCAATAAAATTCACTTCTATAATTGACCATTGGAAGTGTTTTCGAAAAATGCGGCCGAAATTTCAGACCCATGTTTCTTTTCTTTCTTGTTAAATATACATGTCAGTTCTTTAGTTTTTGCTGCATATTAAAGACAAAAATATTACCTTCAAAACGATATATACATATTTTTTTACATCAAAAGTTCAAAAGTCAAATATAAAAAAATATAAAATTTCATGTTGGAAACCTTTTGAAAACCTTCTTCAAAAGCAATATTTTTAAAATGCTAAAAAAAAAATCATGATATACATTCATTTAGATCAGAAGCTATAAAACAAAATATAAACTGAAGTCAAATTTTGTATATAAAATTTTAATTAAGCTTTAATATGTATATTATCAATTTTGGCCTTTGAACTTTCGAAGTATATAAATATATACTTTTTGAGTCAATGTGTTTTTGTATCAAATATCGAACGCTTTTTGATATTTAAAGCGTCATATTTTTGGACCGCGAGGATTCCTTACTCAGAAAAAATTGTGCTTTGAATATAATTTGCGGTACTTAATATCTGTAGGGATTTTCAATGAAATCGGAGATATTAAATCCGAAAAAGTCAGTTTTTGTCCGTTTTGATATGGAATCACTCAAGGGTATTAAATGAAAGCTAGTAAACCTTGCAATATAAATATATTTTATATTGTAGAGCAAAAGCTTAAGGAACGATACTTTTTCAGGGTGAATAAAGCACTCCTAGCTTCGTTGATACGGTCGCGTATATTCGCACCCGATCCGACATCCTTCGTTATCCTACCGCCGAGGTGACAGAAGCTGTCGTTGTCTTCAATGACCTGCCCGTTCACATTCGTTGTGCCTATTCTCATAAGTTTGGTCTCAACAACATGTATTTTCGGACCGAGCATCATTTTTTCAGGCATTCCAGCTTAGCTTTTATGTGTTCGAAACTGTAAGAGAAAAAGCATATGTCGATGTCGCCAAGGTAATCATTGACATCCCAACGAATGCCATAAGGTACCGGAGTCCAAGAGAATCAGGAAGAGGTTTGGCAACAAAATGCATCATTGTTTCACAACTTTATGAATCTCAAAGGGAAGACTTTCTCTTTCATTGAAAAGAACTGTAATTTTATTACCCCTGTACAGCTCGCTGATCAGAGTGACAATTTCCACAGGTATGTCCTTATCTGTAAGAGCGTTCCATATAGCGTCACAAGAGACAGTATCAAAGGCCCTTTAAAAATCAACGAATTGAAGATATAGGCGTGTGTTAAACTCTACTGAACGTTCAATGATTAAACGAAAGTTTTTATTGTGATCGGCACAAGGTCGAAAGACGTAAGATGAAGTCAAGCACAGGGGAGATTCGATAGAGTAGTACTTCGATAGACCATTACTTTGCTGATGGTATTTAATATTTAATAATATGTGCCTTTTTGGGTTGCGGCGGATTGTAGGGACAGTTGCATGTCTCATCGGTTCCTGATCCTTCATCATTGAAAATTTTTCGCCATTGATCCAATTGTTGTTCGGGATTTGTTAATTCGAAGCCATAACGGCTTCGAATCCTTGATTGTTGATGTAGGCCTTATATTAATACCATTCATTTGTTTTATGGTTTCATATACGTCACGTAGATTCCCAATGTTGGCAGAGGTTTTAGCTTGCATGCCTTACTTATTGATAAAGTTCCGCTTATTCTTTCAAACTAAACGCTTAACCATAGTAGAGTTTGAATTTTGCACGCTTTGACAGACAAATATTTACAAAATCATTTAATAATTTGATAAATTTTATAAATACTTTGAAATTCTTTTTAGAAAAAATTTAACATCCTGAAGAAAAATTTAATTCGGTGTCTTAAAGCAGATCAAATTTTAGACAAATGATCCTGTTTCTTTTTTTTTCTCTAATCTTCAAAATAAATATGTTTAAAATCGGCTACGATTATTTCTTAAATTTATATTAAAAGAATTTTTTCACATCATCAATCTAAGGTACGCCAAATAGGAGTATATGTATAGTTTATTTTTTAAATATTTCATACATAATACATATTTACATCCAAAGGTAGATGTTTTCTATTAAATTACATATCTAACTAATTCCTTGCAGCATCCAGCATGAGTTTTCTATCAAATCCCCGCAAACAATACAATAAAGTGTAGAGTACCATAATGAAAACAACAAAGTTGACAACAATAACAAGACGACAACAGCAGCAACAATAATAACAATCTACATATAGAAGCAACTGAAAAAGTCATTGACTCCTTAGGTTATGGCAATAAAGCTTTCGTATCCTTTATATTATTATAACACATCAAAAACAGGGGTCATTGTTGAAGGGTCGCTATAACCTTTCCATACTTTTTATCATCTATACAAAAATAAATGTATCTATGTCTCTACAACACCAACAAATAAAATTTCTATTTGCCTATATAATGAGGGGGGTTATGAAAGTATTTGTGTGTATGTATTGGTATGTGTGTATATGTCACAAAATAATAATATTGCGGTATTTGTTCAAGTGTTTGTGGAATGTAACATTAAACCTTAAAAATGTAGATTTAAAAACATTTTCGCCAACAATGTGTTTGTAAAAGACCATTTCTCTTTTAACGAGTTATTATAGTACATAGATACATATATTTACTACTCATATTACTGCCTACATACACACCACTACTTCTAAAACTAGGATGCCCAAGTCCATGTTGTTAGAATAAGATTTGTTTATGTAAGTGTTTACGTGTACAACTTATATTGGTATGCGTGTTTGTCGAATAGGTCTTTTCAAAATTGTGTATTTTGTATAAGCAAATTATCATAAGGGAAAACATTGGTAATTTTGACTGCATAATATTTTGTAACAGTTTTAAATATTTTCCCACAACGACTATAATGCTGCTGCAGACGCACTAACATCGATTTATACAGTGAAATATAAAACTGGAAGAATATTTAACAAGAATTGTATAATTAAATAGATATTTCACATTGAAATATATATTAAACTAATATGAAACAAAGTATAAAATTTTATTGTTCACTATATTACCTAGTTCTAGTTATTGTCTTTTGCTTTAACATTAATTTAACTTTTATTGTTGTTTTGAACTTTGAACAGTATTGTCCGCCACTGCGTGCAGGCATAGGCATGCATGTATGTTACTAGGCTAAACCATAACTTTTACAATACGGTTAGTAGTTTGGCCAACAAAAAAGTTTAGGTATTTTTTTTTTAATCAAAACTTAAAACGAATGTAGTTTATTAACAACACCAGGAGAATATAAACAAAAATTGATTCAGTTCATGGAACAACGTAAAATAAACTAATTAAATTTTTCCTAACGGCTGATTAATGAAATACAAAAAACTAATTTAATGCTCCACAAACTGAAAATAAAGTGGAACAACGTTGGTGAATAAAGAGGTTTTTTTTGGGGGCAAGTTTGAAAATTAAACTGGAGTGTAAATATAATAAATGTAACTAAATTTTAGTTTAAAAATTGCAAAATATTTTTATACAAAAGTCTAAAATATTTAGCCAGTACCTCAAAATAGAACCTATTCATAATTGTTATAATTAAAAGTAATTTGTTAGGCCGTTTGTATGTTAAAATTGATTTTTTTGAAGCTTATAATCGAATTAACACTTTTCTTTTTCAACATATAATTGGTATATAGTATCGAAAATTTTGGTATTGAAAATCATCGAAATTCATGCAGGAACAAAGGATTTAAAAAAGATTTTCTAGAATAGTGTGAAAAATCACGTGGTACAGTGGGACAGAGCCAAAAATGTTTCAAAATACATCTGTAACTTTTTATTGCCTGGTTAGATTTATATATGTTTTGAAAGGAGATCTTATATACATCACACAGATCTAAACTCACAAGACTACAAACTAATATAGTGAAAAAATTTAATTTTCTCACCATTATTGTTTTTCAAAGTTCATAAGTAAACTAATTAGACTTTGTACATAAAATCTTCATCGTCATTGTTGTTTTGCTAACACACAACAACTAAATACGGGGTAGTAAAGTTTTGATGACAAAATTTTTTTAGTTTTTAAAATTTTTCAGTTTTTTCGGCGCGGTCTGTGCGTATCTCAACCGAATATAAAACTTGGGATAGAGATTGATACCTGTTGATATTATGCGTACTTTGCGCTATATCTTTTTGATGTGCCCGAAATAGTCAACGTAGTAGATAGTCTCAAAGTTTGGAAAACAAGTGAGAAAATTTTTCAAAAAGTCAGTTTTTCGCGAGGCACATTCACATTTTCATATGGAATAAGGAGGAGCATTAAAACTAAATTTAATACAAAAATTTTATGGATATTTTAAAAATTATGCAAAAATTGCACTTTTTGTTTTTGTATTTTTATATAAAAAATTGCAACAAATATTGGTTATATAGATATAAGAGTGGCGATAAATATAAATGATTCGGATCATAAATTAAAGTGAAATGTCGTTGATAATTGAAAACACATTTCGCTAAGGTACATCGTGTGGACAACATGTAATTAAATAAAGCACTGTTCAGTTATAATCTAGACGCCCTAAACTGTTAATAACTTTTGATTGAAACAAAAAAAAAAATAAAATGTTTAATATAAAAAATGAAAAATTGTTTATTATTGCTTAAAATTATAATTAAAAAAAGTTTAAATTTCTTTATTTCGAATGAAATTTCTTGCATGTTTCTTTTTGCTTCGCATTAAATTCTGCACAACTTTCCTTTGAACTAAAGCAGAATATTTATACCAAACTGTTCTGGTAAAATCCTCGTTTTTAATAACCTTTGCACTCTTCTTCAATTTAGATTTAACTAAATTTCTGACATTATTGAAGAGCGTGTGACAAAAGTCTTGCTCTTCAACCCGCAGCTGCAAATTGCTTGCCAAATCAGAAACTTTTTACCAAATTTGTCCATTTTCGTGTACTTTAATTTATAGTCTACCTTTCCACGGTCAGATGAAACATAAAATTTTTGGCCTAATATTTATTTAAAATCGGCTTTTACGTATGTTTCATCGTTCATTACGATGCAATCGATAAATTTGGTTAATATATTACTGTATAATAATCCGTTACATTTGATTCTTTCTTTTCTTTTCTGTTTGGTATTTTTAATCTAGCATTTACGCGAATTCTTCGTATAGTAATTCTGCTGGATTCAATTTTTTAGCACAATCAGCGTCAGATAATCCAGGATTATTTTTGATTGACTTTAGTAATATAATTTCCAAGTTTTTGTTTCTTATACCTTCGTTTTTTATATTTCTCTTTTTTCTTTCTATAGGTCAAGGTTTCCTCATATCTTTTTAAAACACTACACACCTTACTTTTTGCAATTTTAAGCGATTTTGCTAACTTAAGACGAGACCAAGTCGGATTTTCATTAAATTTGGGCAGAATTTGTGTACGAGTTTCAAATTCCATTTCTTTAAACCTCAACAGAATCGAATGAAATTTTTGACATATAACGATACATCTGTGGTGTTATTCACCTTCAAAAGTTTTCTACTTCTGCCACCAGAGGCGCTGAAATTCCATGTATAGTGCGTCCAGATTATAACTGAACAGGGCTTTATAATTGACATAATTAGAAGGTGTTTGTTATGCTTAATAAAAATTCGGAGGCGTATTAAAAAAGGATCACAATATTAAAAAGCATTTCTATGTAATAAACTCTAACGAAATATATTTTCAATCAATATATGGAGAAATAACTTAGATTCGATAAAAAAAAAAATCACAAAATTTTTAAAAATCGCGATTTTTATTAAAATGAAAATTTTTTAAAATTTGACTCTAAAACATGCTGCACTAATACCATCAAACATTGAAAATATCATAAATTTTATTTGAATAACTGTTTGTTTGGATATTACGTGTAATTTGGACCAGTATTGTACATAAACTTCTATTTGTATATGTTCAACTTTAAACCGACATAACTTTCGCTCCCCTCACTTAACACGAACTGATTTTACATGCATTCGAGTCACTTTATCTGTATACAGAAGGATTTTAATGTGCCATCAAAAACAATGAATAATTTTTTTGAGAGCTAAAATCAAAAAATGTTGATAATTGCCCATATATGTTCTAAAATTCCAAAGAATATTTCTGAAAACTGGAAGCAATTTCGAAAGCTTTAAAGCTATAAAGTCCACATTTATTTGCAGGTTTGGGTATTTTTTTTTTTTGGAATCAAACACATTTTTAAATCAATCCTTATTAGTTTCTAAAAAAAACCCAATTTGTACAAAAAACTTAAATTTAGTTTAACAATTTTTTAATGGAAGTCATTTCAGTCCATTTCTATTTTTTCGGTACAGTTAAAGAAAAATAATTTCTTCAAACTAAAGTTAGAGATTTTGAAAAATTTCAAATCAAATTGAAAATCTTACAAATTTTACAGTCAGTCACACAAAGTATTCGTACATTAATTTACAAGTAAACATTTTATTGATGATGAAAATGTACCACAATTTACTCGATGGTGTAATAGATTGGATTAGATATTTATTTAGAAAATAAAACAGATTATATACTAAACACATACATACATATATATGTATTAGTATAGTATTAATATTATTGTAATGGTTTGGTTGTTAATGTTTAAAGATATTTTTCACTTCCTTCTTATAATACAACAAATTGGCAAAAATAGATTTAGAATTGAGACAATTTATAAATAGTTTGTATTGTAGACATTACCGTAATGTTGCTGTTGCTCGTGTTTTCATTTTTTTTTATATTTTATTCTATGTGAATATGTGAGCTTATTTTTAGTGTAGTTGTTGCGTTTGAAGATGATGTCGCAATGATATTTTTGTTATACTTCTAGTTGTTGTTGTTTTTGTTGCTGCTATTACTGTTGTTTTAATTCAGTTGACGTGTTCGCCATTCCTCATACGAAATCAACAAAAAAAAGTGTACTTTTTGTATAGAAAACTCTCAGATTTAGATACACAAAAACACTTACACATATACTACTTATTTGTCTATCTGCAACTATATATGTATGTATATGTGTGTGTTCTTGTGTAGCATTTTTATAGAACATTTCAAATGAAATATCGTCTGGCCACAGGGAGCCCAGTCGGAAAAATCACTACCGACCACACCGCACTACGGCGGGACGTCTATCAAAATCACACAAAAAAATAACGACAACAACAACAATAAGAAAATTCATATTAAGTTTAAATGCCTAAAAAGCAATGACAAACAAATACAAAATTTAAATAATAAAAAATATATAAATAAAATAAAGAACAACAAAACTATATATAAAATTAAAATAAAAATAACAAGAAAAAAATGTGTATTAAATAGTCTAAAAAAGATTTTGTCTTAACAAAAATAACAACAAATTGAAAATAACAAAAAAAAAAAAAATTAAATAAAACGTTTTAGGAAAATTCAAAGAAAACATCTTCTCTAAAAAAGTGTCTTTCTTAACATTTGTGTACTCGTAGACTTCTTATGTTTTATTATTTTTATTTTTCATTGTTGCTGTTGTTGTTGTAGTACTTGTTTTGTGGCAAATTAGTACAAAAGAGATTTTCACTTTTTAGTTTTCCTTAAATTTGTTTTTTTTTCAAAATTTTAATTAAATTGGCGAAATTAATTTAATTAATGTATAAACACTTCTAAAAATATTATGATGATTTAGAATTCTAAACACAGATACATTTACACACACACACGCAAATGGCCATATTTATTTAGGGATTTTATTTTATTATAATTTCTCATGAAAAGGGCATTTCAGATTAAAATGTTTTTCTATTTATTTTTTTTTAATGTCTTAGATATTTAATTAATTATAAAAAAGTTTGTATTAATATTATGTATGATTTTTTTTTTTTCGTCAAATTTCATACTCTTACATTTCTAATGCTTTTACTTTTTAAGGAGATATTAAATTTCATGGACTTTTCTTTAAGATTAAAAGGTACTTTTTATTCAGCCTTTTTTAAGATTGTTATAATTAAATAATAGACTTTGCTTGATATTTCAATATAAAATTTTATTACAAATTTTATTAAAAGAGTTAATTTTATATCAAAAAGTATTTAATTGCAAAAGGGCACAAGTTATGTTAGATATTACAAACATTGAAAGTTCATACCCTTCACCACAGGTGTATAATGTATAAGTTTGTTATTCTGTTTTTAATTTGCACAATTTTCATTGGAGTACAAAAACAAAATAATATTTTCTGGATCCTTGTAAGAAATATTGACCATGTCCCTCCGATAACTGACATAAATAATATATATAACAAACAATCAGATTTCCTTACAAACAAAAAATTGTCAGAATAAAAATGTTTATAGCCTACACCACCATCATAGGTAGGGAGGATATTATGTGTTTGAGCTGAACGCCCTAAAATGGTGGTCTAAATCATTTTCTAACCTGATTTAAAAATGTCCGTCCTTGCAATAAAACTACAGGTAGTAATTTTCAATATAAGTTAATGATATTTGACGTACAATTCTTCTTATAGTTCAAGGACGACGTCTATTGAAATTTATTATGATTAGTTCATTATTTCATCTAGTCCGGGCGCGTTTCCAACTCCTGCTTTTAGTGGAGGAAAATAGTATAATTTTCTCAACTATTTCCTTAAAATTTGTGTTTTAGAATATATTTTCTATTAAGCATTTTCATTTTGGGGAGGGAAATTTCCTTTTTTCCCTCCCCGTGGATCCGCGCCTGATTTAGCCCCTATGCAAATGTGCCTCCGGAAAACGATCGTAAATCCTATAAAAATAGCAATATTTAAATGAAATTTGGCACATATAATAACAAATTAAAACTGCGTGCCGATTCGGCTTATAATTGGCCATATCTGTCATATAAAATCCTCTCCAAAAAATCACTTTAATGGGCATAAATGCCATTAAAATGTTGAATTTAATGTGTGTGAATTTAGGATTTGATACAAATAATTTTATAAAAATAAAAAAGAATGAGAATCAAATTTTACGAAGATCGATACGAAATTTATCATAGCGACCAAATAAGGCCCACTTTTGAGAATCACACACAAGTAAATAAATTCATATAAATGTCAGTATCGCAAAAAGGTTCCGGGTTTGTATTTTTTATTTTACACTTAATAAAAATATAGCTCCACATTTAACCCCAAGTTAAATTAAAAAGAAAACCCCCTCCCTGAATTTTGAACGCATTAATATAGAGTATCATATAGTTGGACTTGACCAGCTGCTTGAATTTACACAAAAATTACAAAAGAAGAAAAATTTAAAATTTTTCACATTGGAAACAAGGCATAGAATATACTCCAGTATAAGAATATACTCTTCAGGAGTGGAGCTATTTAGGTTCTGATATAGACAAATTTCATCACCTATTTGTTTCTAATTCGATTTCAAATATTTTAAAGTTCTTGATAAAACCTTTTAAAATATGGGCATGATTTATTTATTCCTTATAGTTTTCAAATTATTTGGATTTTTATAATTGAAAACAAGCCCAAATACATGGTGTGTTACTTAGTATCTCTATTTATTTATAAACTAGTAAAATTTCTGAGAGACTGACTGATTCCAAAAAATCCCAGACCAAATGTCAGAAGGAAGATAAATGAAACTTGTTTCGTCTCGCAGCTTAGACATTCACTATAGATGGACTTTTTGGAATTCAAACATTTACCCTCTATACTTAAAGATATCTGGTACATTCTTAAAATTTGGATTTTTTAGGAACAAAACGGTTAAAAACTGTACTTTGGTACTTTTTTGTCATCCGATTTATTTTTAAATACAATAAGCATAGAAATAAAACAAGCACCATCTCATCAAAATTTGTCGAATACAATTTTAATACGTTTTGGAATTTCGAACGTTTAAGGGATAAAAAAGTACCTGTTTTTGGTACTTTTTTAATTTTTTTATTTAGATCCCAGAAAAATTTAGAAATTCATTGGAATGCATTTCTTGAATTCCAAAAAGGGAATTCAACAATGCATGTTGAATTCCAAAAAGGGAATTCAACAATGCATTTGTATACCCTACACCATGTCCATGTAAACCGTATGAACAAATTGCAAATCGCAATTTTGAAGATATCTTTATGAAACATAAAATTATTTTGGCCTCTTGAAATTGGTTACGATCGATTCATTATTTCACTTAGTATTCAACTGTTCATAAATACCTCAACAATACAAATATTTTTATGAAATTTAACACAAATAACTTTTATAAAGATAGGTCCATAATTGACCTTAGCCCCCATATTAACCCCTCTTTCGAAAATCACAAAATCGATAAGTGAGAATACACAAGAGCGGTACTTTTTCATTCTTTTAATGCTACTTTTCGAATGAAGGAACTTTATAATAGTACTTTTTCGATATATATACTAATATTAAACATAAAATCATGAAAATAAAGATGCATTGTCCTATGAAGGTCAGAATTTTAAGGTACTTTTTTTGTTTTTCTAATGCTAATTTTTAAAATTTTATTATAACATTTTAAATATAATTAAATGAAGATATATCATCTTAATTTTATATGAAGGTACTTTATGGTACTTTTTTATTTTTCTAATGGTGATTTTTTATAATATTTTACATATTATTAAATTATTAAATAAAAATATTTGGTCTTAAGTGAATGAGAATTTATATGAAGACACATTGTCGCACCTTTTCATACTTTTAATGGTACTCTTTCAATTTTTTGTGATTACAATTAATTTTCAAACATGAAATTGAATTTAATAGCTGTTGAATGAGTCATTTTTTGTATACATTTTCAAACCAAAACTAATTGTTTCTACAAAATTTAAAAAATTTTAAAAGATTTCTTTTTATAATATTTATAAATAAATAAATTTTTATAAATAGTTACTACTTTATTACTAAATTATAAATTTAAGAATTTTTATTTTTATATTTTGTATAAGTTAAACATTTTTGAACACGAGTTGATAAACTTTGACACATTGCATTTCATCTCGTATTATAACAAAAGGACTACAATATGATTTTGCCATATGTTAAGGTCCTCCTTTACAACTCTCTCATAATTTTATGTGTGAGTGTTTACTGTGCACCTCACAACGTAGACATCATGGTCCATCATTTATTTAAACTCTTTAAAATAATAATTAATGTCTTTTACAATTTATTTCCTCCATTTTAATTAATAATTGAAAAAAAAAGTTTAAACAAATATTTTGTTTTTGTTTCAAATATTCTATTTCTAACTGTTTACGTATTTATTATAGGTATGTATGTAAATATTTTTATTTAATATTCTTAAAATATCTTTTAAAAATAAAGTGCTGCTTAATATTGTTAATGTTGACGTTGAAAATGACGTTGCAATCTTTAGCATCTTCAGGCAGTTAATGCCAACAAACAATTTGTTGTAATGAAAAACATCTATTGTTGTTCATAAATTCCTAAAAACTACAATGTATTTAAAGAAACCAATACATATATACTTACACTTAATAGATGTATGGGGGGGGAAGTGGAAACAATTTACCTTTTGGAAAAAAACAGACATTAAACAAAAAACATTCCAATCATCCACAACGATCCATCCATCCATTCAAATATCTGAATATCCATCCGTCCGTCTTTACCAAACAATTTAAAGTTTTCAGTTACTTCAGTCAGTTAGGTATTGGTAGAATTCTGTTAAATAAATAAGTTAGAAAGAAAATATCTAATATACATAAACAGATCTGTAAAGAATTAAATCTTAGAGTTATTCGATTTTTTATAATAATTTGAAAATAAAGAAATTAATAAATTGATTGCGTACGAAAATGAAGCAAATTTGTATATCCTTCTCTTTCATAAGCGGCTAGGATTTGTTTTGTGTTTAGGTCTAAGACTCACCAATCTACATAGAATAACTTTCTGGTTTGATTTAATAATATCTGTCCATCTGTCCGTCCTTGTATTATTATAATAGAATAAGCAAATAATTGATTTCGAATGAAAAGA
>MINK01017458.1:0-14744 GCA_001735545.1 Phormia regina
GAGTCGAACGGTATACTTTAAGGTGGGTGCAAGAAAATTTTTCTCTGCGTTACAATATTTGCACAAACACATAATACCCCAACCACCTTTGGTGGTGTAGGGTATAAAAAGTAACCGAAAAAACATTAAAAAATCTTATCGAAAAATTAAAAAATCTTTTAAGCGGGGATTGTAATGGTTATGAGTTTTAAAATAAAACTCAACTTATAATAATTATTTTTGATTTTTATTTTTTTGCTCAAATTTTAATTATTGTTTTTGAATTTTATTTGTTTTGATTTTTGAGCGAAAAATAAAAATACAAAATAGTCATTATGAATTGAGCAAATCATTAGAAGTTGAGCGAAAAAATAAAAATTAATCATTTTTAATAAAATAAAAAACATTCCGGATTTCGAAGATTACATTTCTGCATTTAACACTTTTATCTGGTCATTCCTTGTATCTCATTTTTTTTTTAATTTTCAAGAATAGTGATTATTTTTAGTCCTTGCTTTTAAGTTTCAAATTTGAAAGCAATAGTTTTTAATAAAATCAAATTTAGCTAAAACATTATGCTCTTGATCTAATTTTTATAACCTAAAATATTTGCTCTAAATTTATTTATGTCCAATCCTTAAATAACTTATAGCGTACTACTACATTCGCCTTAAATCTCTTAAAATTCATTCATCTCTTTTATAGTTCTAACCATTATTATCCTTTAGCTTTTTTAAATGCACAAACAATTACATCTTTTGTTTTATTTTATTTTATGTTGTTGTATAACACAGCCTCTATTGTAGTTGTTATTATTGTTGTTTTCAAACAGAGAGTACTAGTAGCTTTTTTTATTTTACACACACATACACTTACAGCGTTCATAAGCATTTGTGTCTGTAGGTGTTAATTTGCGACATTAATTAGTCTGGTTATTTACTCATTGTCTCATTTGTTTTGTGTTTTATTGTTATTGTTGTTGTTATTTTTACTTTCACTTGTATCTTTCTCTTCCTATTATTGCTGTTGTTGTTTTTATTTATGTCTATTTTTTTTTCTTTATTTTCTTTTTTCTTTACAGATAAAACAACTTGAGTTGGGTGATCAATTTCCGGAGATAAAAACCTTAAGAGTTCATAATGTTGAATTGGATGAAAGTGGCGAACGTATTGAGAATTTAGATTTATTATTGGAAATTCATTATATGGGCAATTTCCGTACATCAATAGATGCTGATATGGTGCTGGGCAAGAAGGGTTCATTGACATTAAAAGGTAAGTAGTGTGTTGGTTAAAATTTAATAAAAATAATATTTAGATTATAAGATTACAAGAGATTGCATGTATATTTGGAAATGTAAATAAGATTTAAGTAAAGGAAATGGTTTAATTTGTTGTCATATTGGGCAAATATTTGTTGATATTAAAAAAATTATCATTTAATTTAAAGCTTAAGTTACACATTGGGATAAAAGCGTTAGGAAATGGTGCTTAAATCTGAGAAAGTTGATATAATGATTTTAAATTAAAGATCATGCTTTATTCCTTTTAATTATTTTTTGGATAAAAAATGCATTTTTAAAATTATATAATTATTTTTGTTATATATTGGGGTCAACGGGTCAAATGATTGTGTTAATTCAGGGAAACTTGATATGAACACTTTAATAATTACGCTTTATTTTTAGATTCATTGATAAGTGATTCATTAGTAGTAAATTTTGACCAAATGGTTGATCCTTCGTCCACACATGGGGATAAATGGATTAAAATGGCATTTGCTTCAGGAATAGGCGATATTCAATTTTTGATTATCAAGTTTTATTTTTTTTTTATTTATCTCTATAATTCTTTTTTCTTCTTTTTTTTGTGAATGGTAATGTCCGTCTACACATTTAGGTTTAACGGATCACAAATAGCGATGTTTGCATTGACTTTTATATTGATTGCGCAGTAAAGGAAATGTACTCTTCAAATTTTAAGATCTTTGTTAATAGATTTCTAATATCCATCCTTCCGTCCATCTGTTCGTTATTTTTGCAAACTGTCCAATTCATAATAATTTATTTCTTGACTCAGTAAAGACTTCTCTTTTATTCAATATAAAATTTAGTTTTCTTAACAAATTGTATAGAATATAGTAAAATTGGTTGAATATACTGGAATATATGGAAAAATCTGAACCAAGATCTGGCAAAATTTAAAGTTTTAAAATTTCAAATGAGTATAACTCGAAAAATATTTAAAATACATAGTATATAAAAGGATTTTTCAAGAGTTTTAAGGTGATATAAACAACAAAAATTTGTTCGATAATAAATATTTTCTATATCATTAGTTTTCTGCTTTGAGTCCCCGTAGTTTCGCTTCTGAAATACATGTGGGATTCTTTTTCCAAACATGAAATGCTACTTTTCTTTGTCGCTCAAAATGTTTCCAAAAATGTTTGGTACTGTCCCAATTTAACGAAAAGGTATCCTGTTAGCTTAGTTGGTAGTGAGCTAGTCGGTCAGCCTGGAGGTTCTTGATTCGACTCTCACCAGATACTCTGGTCTGCTTCACTGCAATGGTCAACAGACTTTGTTATTCCGCTCGGTTGAAATTTGAATATAATTTGAATGTAATTAAACAATAAAAAAATAAATAACACCCTGTACAGAATCTTGTTTTATCACAGAGTGACTATAAAAGATTAGATTCTCCTCAAAAACTCTTCCATACTTTACAATTCTATCCGGTGAGTAGTTTATGAAAATATACACCCTTTTTTGTGGCATCTAAATGACTCGGAAAATTCAGCCTAGTTTTATATCAATTATCTTTTCTCAGAAATGGAATAACTTGCCAAAACTTCCATTAGTTGGATACATATTTTATATCGATCTCTAAATTAAGTTTCAAAATCTAAAAGTTCAATAACATTAACATATTATCGAAAAATCTAATCACACTTTCCTTTCTTTCTTATCACAGTCAAGCAACTTTCCGGTTTGGCTCGCCTGCAATTCACTCGTAATCCCTATACTCATTGGTCTCTCAGTTTTCTGGGTGATCCCGAATTGGATTTAGCCATCGAATCAAAATATCAAGGAAGACAAATGCAATCAAATATAACCAGTTTAATATCGAATCAAATACGTAAAGCCGTACGACGTAAACATACTCTACCCAATTATAAATTACGCTATAAACCATTTTTCCACAAGACACCCGAAGAAGATTTAGGCGAAGGTGAAGGTATACAACCAAATGGTGTATTAGAAGTAAAAGTATCAGAGATTTCACGACTTATGTGTCCCTCGCATTTAACCGATATTTATTGTTCGCTAACAATGGCATCATTAGCATTTGTTGAAGCTCATCAGCAAGATGATAGACATGTTATGGTGTCGTTGGATGTTGAAATACATAAAGCTAAAAATCAACAAATAGGCATAATATTCAAACAATCCTCGGCTGATACGGTGGAAATTGAGGCGGTGTTACCAAATACACCAGCCTGTAAATCCAATTTGAAAGTGGGTGACATTCTACTAGCCATAGAGGGTAAACGGGTAGCTACCATACAACAAGTAGCTAAAGTTATTAAGGGTCTTCAAACGAATAGTTTTAGTTTGCGCATTGATCGTGTTATACCGGGTATTATACGCAACGATGCCATTTTAGAGGACTTGGATATCTATGAAGATTTGGGAGATAACAAAAGTGGTTACAGTACAACGGTCAAACCCACTGATACCATACCCATACGTAGTAGTATTGATAAGGGTACCAGCAGCGAGTCAAGTCTATCGAATACCCCTACCAACTCACCCAAAAAGACAAAACTAATAGCGAAAGCTTTAAAGAAGACCATAAGTCGTGATCATAGTGAAAGCTCTAAAGATGAAGAGGCCAAAGCGAAAGCTAAAATTTTAGCCAAGCAATCAACTTTACACAAAGTTCCGTCTAAGACAAATTGCGAAAGTCTGCTCGCCTCTTTTGGGGCAGGGGTAAATGATGTGGAACACTATTATCAACATTCGACTGTAGATTGCAAATTGTCCACTTTGATACATATGGAAGATGTTTGTAATTTTAAATTGGATCCTCAATGTCGTTATTTGAATGTGTGTGTCTATGGTAAATCTTTGGGAGAAAATCAGTTATTGGGTTTTACCAATATACCCATCTATCAAATATTAGCAGAATGTTGTGAGACGAGTTTGAGTCAATCGTTTAAGACGTATGAACTGAATCCACCCATACCACAGGATTTGTAAGTTGCATATATCTAAAGTATTTAATATTTAATAACGTGTTTTTTCTTGTTCTACAGAAAAAATCATTATCTGTCAACACAGTCAGGATTTAATCCTAATTTGTGTTTTGGTGATATATTATTTGCTTTCACCTGGGATGGTAATCCCAATTTACCAGCAACGGAAACACCCTCCAAGCAAACAATGAAGATAAAATCCAAGTAAGTGAAATATCGAATAAATATTGTTTTTGATTTAACCGATAACAAATTTTATATTGTATTTCTCTCACAGATCTATCAGCTCTGTGGATAAAACCGATGACAGCGGCTATTCTGACACTATATCCCTTAAGTCTACTGATACTACAGCCTATCAAACACGAGCTCATAATTTCATACGCACACATTTTCAACGTGCTACACAATGCGATTTTTGTGGCAAGAAAATTTGGCTTAAAGATGCTGTACAGTGTCGAGATTGTTTTATGTGTTGCCATAAAAAATGCATTAATAAATGTCAAAATGCCACTGTATGCGGTCCGGTCGATTGTTCCTCTGCTCTACAACAAACAACCTCAACGGTGGCAACACCCGAATTTATGGTTACCGAAGCTGATATTGATACCGGAGTAGAACCAGAAACGGAAATAGTTTTCACCGCTGATAGTAGCGATAAAAAATCGAATGCTACTACACCGACACCCAGTAATTTGGAAGTACATCGTTCAAGTTTGACTGGTTTATTGGCTCAAGGTATTAAACGTGTTAATTCAGCTAATAATCTAGCCATACCTGGCATAGTATCTTCAATAGCTGGTGTTACGGGTAATGTGAGTAGTAGTTCGGGTGGTGTAACACCAAGTTCGATTGCTAAAAGTTTACCACCAACTCCACAGCATACACCTTCAAGGTAAAAGTCGGTTTCATTTCTATGGAAAATTGTTGAAATTTTATTGTAACTTTTTGTTTTTATTTTATTCTTTAGAAAATCATCTGTGATTTCTTTAGGTCCAAATACTTTTGATTTGGTTACCCAACGTTTGGAAGCATTGCCCTCCGATGTTACTAGTTTTTCGGCTGAACAAATTGTTTCTATTACCGAGCATATAATGCTGCTACCCAAAGATGAAGATGTCATGAGTTTGGCTAAGAATGCTAGCAAAAATCTTTATGCTGATTTAAATAGTTCCGAGAGAGTGGATAAAATAAATTGTTTGGTTAGTATGTTTGGTAAAAAAAAAATGTGAGATTAAAGGAATTAATTAATGGATGTAGTTATGCGGGGAAAAACTCTGACTGAAGAAACGAATTTTAAGGGCGTTTACAAAAGCCCTTTGTATGGAGTTCTCAATTAAAAAAGCTAGCAATATTTAAAAACATTAAATAAAACTTAAAAAAAGAATAATTAGGAACATTAACCACTAAAAATTTCTCTGAGGTCCCACCTGGAGAAAATTATTTTTTCTCTCCAAATAAATGATTTTTAATATAGACGTTTACACACGATTATATCTAATCTAGGATTCTATAATAATAACACAAAAAAAAACTATAAGGACTAATCAAATTAAAATTGTTTACCATTAAAATGAAACTGTCTCTTCTACTGTACATAATCGAGTTTCGATGAGTGTACTTAAGGAGCTAGAGTTCCAAATCAGTTCCAAGTTATTTAATGAATTATTGATTATTCTCTAACCAGGTTGATAAAGATAACATCTATGCTAAGTTATTTTAAAATAATTCGTAGGTGTCGTAAAGCAATCAACCACTTATCGAGCTCTGTAGATAGATCGTCAAACTTAGGGGCAATCAATTAGACTCGAAAGATTGCGTTTTAATGAGACCACACTACCCGCCATTAAATGAGTTGAATTGTGGAACATAATTTTATTAGATCCTTATTGAGATATTTTATATTGTCACTAAGTATAGTGTCATATATCTCACAAAGGTTGTCTCATTAGTACTTTCCGAAAATTTATTTTTGATTGCGTTCAAGGCTGGAAATTCACCACCTTCTCGCAGTTGCCACAACTACGACTGTATTTGTTTTAAGGAAGACCCAGTCTTCTTGCATATTTTCCGATCGTCCAGTGACCTTTATACAAAACAAGTAGTCTAAAGATGCCTTTGCCTTTTAGCCAATGAGTTTTTTTCATAATTTCTCTTTGTAGGCAGGCCAAGTTCCCTTCGTGACTCTACATTTGTGTAGATTTCGCCATCTATTTTTCGTCTTTCTAATAGTGTTTTCGGATTCTGCTTTTGATTGATCGTAACGGAATTACGATAAGGATACATTCATAGCAGACCCTGCCGATCTAATTGAGCAGGAACCCAGGCTAAAGCAATATCATACAGTCGACTTAGTCTTAGAAGTTCCTTAATAGAATAGGGGTAGTTTTGGGTGATTTGGGCGATGTTATTGCAACCTGGCTGTTATCGCAAATTACTTTACACGCTTCTCTGATCGCTAGTATTTCCGCTTGCCTCATCAGGGAGTCTATATGAGTATCTACTTCCAAGGTCGGTTGAGAAGACACCAGAGCCGATTTCGCAGTTCATCTTTGTGTCGCAAGTGTATATTTTAGTTCCATATTGTTCAAGAAGATTTCCCTTTCTCCAATTTCTTCTGCTGAGAAATAGAACTTTAATAGCATTTCTGAAGTCCATCTGGGGAGCCATATAGTCGGTAGGTTGATTGACTTGGGAGTATTAAACTTAATATCTTCGCGTGCCCATATGTTCTTAATCGTAATTGTTATTACTGACCACTGACTCACCAATAGAGCGTAGCTTTATAAACTTCTATGTAAACTTTTAAAGAATTTATTACACGCTTTATTTTTTATTTGTTATACACTAAACAAACTTAATAAAGGCAAAGACCTACAATTGATATCGCGTCCCATATAACATCCCTTCTCGAATTTTTGATGTAAATGCATAAGCTGGGGATTAGATATTTTTTTTCTTTCTAGTTCTTTAATTAGGTAAAAAATTTAATTTAATTTTAAGTCAATACTTTTACTGCGTTCAAAAATAAATTATTTTTAATTCTTTTCCGAAAAAGTGTCTTTACTCTGTTTTATTCAGGGGCAAATTTTACAATAGAAAAGGATTATATAGGCAGCTTGTCGAAACTCAGATCACTTGGATTCAAATAGATTCTATTGTGTTACAGTTCATTTCTCTCGAGCCATTGTCTTAAGATTCATAACTACTGTCAGTAAGCCATCCTGCGGATAGGGTAAGAGAATGAATTCTATTCAGATCACAATCTGTCAGACGATTTTTATCAACTAATCTTCGATGAACAAATACTTAAATAATATCTTAATGCGATTTCTAATACGAATTGTTTTTCCTCGGTCAATCTATATTGACCCAAGTTTTCCTGGACTCTATTATAAAAGTTGTGTGAGATTAACTGCTTGCATGTAGACCAGGCGCGGATCCCCCAAAAGCTTGAACTGGATCCGCACCTGATGTAGACCACTATCAAACATCAGTTCGATATGATTTAGGGTGGCTTCTGCAGATGTAAACATATTTGCTTCATAGTTACCATCTATGTTCCTATGCTCAAGAATTAACACGTATACTTAATGCCGCTATCTCTTCCGTCCGGCATTCCTGTACAATTTTCAAGGTGGTGTAATTATTTACTAACGAATTAATAGCCATTTTACTATCAGTAAGTATACAGATATTCCTGTGTAATATCAATGTTCCTATGTTCAGAAACACATGTAAGTAAGTTTCTCTATCTCTTCCAGAGACAGATTTTTCTGGGAAATATTCTATACTGGGGCAAAATTAAAAAAAAAGAAAATGTTGGAAATTATTGGAGTATTTTTTTTTTTCTATTTTTTCAACAAAATCTTAGAGCTTGATTGGAGACCACAATAAAATTGTTTGAAATAAAATTTTAACAGATTTCTAAAGCCTATTTCGGCCCTCAAAAATATTTTGAAAAATGTGTCATTGTTGTGCTAAATTAGGCCCCTAAACAATATTTATAGTTTGTCGAGAAAAATATACGAGCGGGGCTTTTCTGCTTTTCAGGGTCTAAAACATTATCCTAATATTTTTATTTACTTAAATCTTTTTGATAATAAAATGTTCAATTTTCTCTTAATTTCTAGCTCTCAAAATTACGTTTGGCTTTGGATAGTGAAACTGCTATACATTCAAATTTAACGGCATCTATGAAAAATGGCAGTAGTGAACTTTTATCAACACCCGAGAATCCTACACAACAACAGCAACAACAACAACAACAACAAAACACAAATAAATCAAATATTTTAGGGAAATCGGAAGAACGTATACAAGCTCTTAGTGTAACCATGTTATATTTATGTACTGGTTTGCAACATGCACAAGGTGTTGCCATGCAGTAATGTTAAGAGCTGACAAAAAAATATTACCAGAAAATATTGTTTTAAAAATAAATTTTAAAAATAAGGCTGAAATATTTCAAAACATATTATGGAATTTTGAAGTAGTCAAATTAAAATCTACAAAAAAATAAAAAAATTAATTAAAAAAAGTATTAAAGGAACACATATACAATTATATAAACTAGAACTAAAGAAAAAAATAAAATTAAAGTAGAAACTTTAAAAAATAATAATAAATGTGCAACTTTGAAAATGAAAGCTTGAAATTTATAAAACAACTTAAATGTTCTCACTTTATATATAAAATAAGGGGAAGATGAAAACTTTTATGCTTCAGTAGAAAGAAAACTCCTTACCTTTTTCAAATTACACAAGGTTGTAAAAAAATCCCCTTAAAACTTAAAAAATACCTACAAACATATAAAATAAAACATAATAATGGATATTGAATGTAACTAAAAAGTAGCAAAGTACCAGAGAGTACATTTATGTGAATTAAATATCTGTTTTGATTTTGATAATTTCTTCAATTTAATGCACCAGTTTTTATGAATAGTTTTTTTTTTAACAAAAACTTTATTAAATTTAATTATAAGGAAAGAAAGATTGAGAAAAAAGAACTTTGTTTTAATAACGGCCTTTTTTTAGAAAGAAAAAAAAACAAGAATAAAATATTTTAATTATTCTACAAATAATAAAAAATAAATTTAGAAGAGTTCAACTTATTTAGTGTTATAAAATACACCAATTACATAAAAAAAACTTATGTATATTTTAATGTTTTAACAAAAAAATATATAATTAATTATAAAAAAAAAATAATAATAATAAGTTAAAACCAGTGTTAAATGAAAATATTATTTAAAAACACACAAAACTAAATCAATGAAAGAGAAAAACAAAAAAAAAAACAGTATTTGATGTTTAAATTCTAAAACGAAACTAAAGGAATCTTTTAAATAAATTATTTATTGTATTTTATTAGTTTTTAATAAATATGTAATTGTTATTAAACAAAAATCAATTATAAATGAGAAAATAAAAATAAAATAAATATATACAAATATTAATAAATGTTTTAATGTGAAAATTTAATATAAAGAAGCAGTACTCATTACTAAGTAATGAGTTGCAAATAATTTAATTTCCTTATAATTTAATCATAATTAGTTTGAATATTTTTAAACAAAATCCTTGTCCAGTTGTTTCTTATATTTTTTTACAACAAAGACTAACCACAACAATGAAAATTTTTCCGCTTGTCGGTCACTTACACTTCCTTTCTTCCGTTATTTATACATATATCAATAAAATAACCGCCAGCGATATACATGCATACACATGATATATAATGGAAAATCTCCTTTAGTGTACTTTTTTTTATTGTTGTTGAAATTTTTTCTGTTTGTTTGAAATTTGTAAATATGTACAACCAAGATTCCTATAATTTGTTCATAATTTATTATTTGTTTACAATGTTCACTACACTTTTTTTCTTATTATTTGTAGCAAAAAGAAAAAAAAGAACACATTAACATGTTCATTCAGCCTATTGAAATTATCAACAAAAACAAAAAAAAAAAAACAACAATAAAACATATGAAAATAATAATAAAAAATATTTTTGACCGAGTCACGGCACTCAGGAAATATTGTTCTTTTTGGCTTTAAGCCAAAAAAATTTATATTTACGTTGTGTTTTCAACAATAATTTCTTTTGACTTTTTTCAAAACAAATGTAGTGCACAAAATGTGTCATACAGGCAAATAGTTTTGTATTTTTATTATTTTTCTAAAAATGTTCAGTTGCACCCCCTAACCGTTGCAATTTTTTTTTTTTTGATCGAAAGGTGGGTTTTAATTTGTAAAAATAAAATGAAATAAAAAAAAATTATTTTATTAAATTTTTTTTATTATAAAAAACCTTAGAGAAATTATAATAAGAGGGAGAGGGAGAGAATACTAAATCAATTTTGTTGTAAAGAGCTTTTAGCTTTTTTACTTTAGTGACAAGATCTTCAAAAACAAAGCTTACATTTAAAATTAATAAAAATAAAAAAATATATATATATATATTATCATTTCTGTATAAATTTTCGTTAATTTACTTTTAAAATTCATAATTCATTTTATAAAAAATTTTCGATAAAATTCTTTCATAAGAAAATTTTCCAATAGTTTTTTTTATAAAAACATGTTCGATTATTTTTTTTTTTCTTTTTTTTGTAAAACAAATTTTCGATTAATTTCTTCTATAAGAAAATTTTTGATGATTCTTATATAAGACAATTTTTGATTAATTCCTTTTACAAGAAACAAAAAATCGATCAATTTCATCTATAATTTTTTTCTTTTATTAGAAAAATTCCGATTAATTTCTTGTATACGAAATTTTTTTATAACTTTCTTTTATAAATAAATTTTCGATAAGTTCTCTTTTAAAGAAAAAATATTTGACTAATATCTAATATCTTTTATTTATTTTATAAAAAAAAAAATCCAATTTATTTACTTTAGAAGGGAATTTCCTATTAATTTCTCTATAAAAAATTATTATTATTTTTTTTTATATATAAGAAAAGTTTCGATTAATTTCTTCTATAAAAAAATTCTCGATAAATTTCTTTCATAAAACAATTTTCGATAAGTTTTTTTTATAAGAAAATTTTTGATAAATTTCTTTTACAAGAAAATTTTGGATTAATTTCTTATATAAGAAAATTTTCGATCACTTCTTTCATAAAAAAATTCTCTATGTTTTTCTTATAAAGAAACTTTTATAAGAAAACTTTTTATTAATTTCTGTTATAAAAAATATTTCTATTAATTTTTCTATAAGAAAATTATCGATAACTTTCTTTCATAAAACAATTTTCGATAAGTTGTTTTATAAGAAAATTTTCGATTAATTTCTTTATAAGAAAATTGTTCACTAAATTCATTCATAAGAAAATTTAACAAAAATGTCCCTTAAATTTTCGATAGTTTTTATTCATAAAAAATATTCGATTTCATAAAAAATTTTCAATTTCTTTCATAAGAAATTTTTAATTACTTTCTTCCACAAGAAAACGTTCGATAAGTATCTTTTATAACAAAAAATATTCGATTAATTTCTTTTTCGATAAACTTCTTTTATAAGAAAAATTTTTGATAAATTTCTTCTATAAAAAAGTTTTCGATAACTTTCTTTCAGTTTTTTTTTTATAAAAAAATCTAATGATTTCTTTTATAACAAAATTTTCAATTAATTTCTTTCATAAGAAAAACTTTGATTAATATCATTTACAAAAAAAATTTCGATAAATTTCTTCCACAAGAAAATTTTCGATTAATTTCTTCCACAAGAAAATTTTCGACTAATTTCTTCCTCAAGAAAATTTTCGATAACTTTCTTTCATTTTTTTTTTATAAAAAAAAAAATCTAATAATTTCCTTTATAAGAAAATTTTCGATTAATTTCTTTAATAAGAAAAATTTCTATTAATTTCTTCCACAAAAAATTTTCGATTAATTTCTTCCACAAGAAAATTTTTAATTAATTTTTTTCATAAGAAAAATTTCTACTATCTTTCACAAACAAAAATTTCGATTAATTTTTTCTACCAGAAAATTTTCGATTAATTTCTTCCACAAATAAAAATTTTGATTAATTTCTTCCACCAGAAAATTTTCGGTTAATTTCTTCCCCAAGAGAATTTCCGATTAATTTCTTCCCCAAGAGAATTTCCGATTAATTTTTTAAATAAGAAAATTTCCTATAAGTTTATTCTATAGGAAAATTTTCGATTAATTTTTTTTACAAGAAATTTTTCAATTAATTTCTTTTATACGAAAAATATCGATTAATTTGATTTTTAAATGATTTTGATGACTTTCTTTCATAAACATATTTTCGATAATTTTTTATTAAAAAAAAATCGATTAATTGCTTTTATATCGATATCGAATACTTTTCTTCATAAAAAAATTTTCGATGTAATTCGAATAATTTCTTTTATAAGAAAATTTTCGAATAATTTTTTTATAAGAAAAATTTCGAATAATTTCTTCCACAAAAAATTTTTCAATTATTTCTTCCAGCAGAAAATTTTTGATTAATTTCTTCCGCAAGAAAAATTTCTATTAATTTCTTCCACAAGAAAAATGTCGATTAATTTCTTCGGCAAGAAAATTTCCGATAAGTTTATTCTATAAGAAAATTTTCGACAAGTATCTTTTACAGGATAATTTTCGATTAATTTTTTTTTACAAGAAATTTTTTAATTAATTTGTTTTATAAGAAAAATTTCGATTAATTACTTTAATTTTTTAATTAATTTTCTATAACTTTCTTTCATAAACATATTTTCAATAATTTTTTTATAACAAAAAAAATCGATTAATTTCTTTTATTAGAAAATTTTCGATTTTTATATCTAATAAGAAAATATTCTTTTATAAAAAGAATTTTGATTAATTTATTTTATAAAAAAATTTTCGATTAATTTCTTTTAAAGGACAATTTCCGATTCATTTCTTTTACAGGAAAATTCTCGCTAAGTTTTTTTTTCGATTAATTTTTTTAAAAGATTTTTTTTATCTTTTAGAGGACAATATTAGATTAATTTCTATCATAAACAAATTTTCGATTAATATGTATAATATAAGTTTTTTTGTAAGAAATTTTTCTATAAATTTTAATTATTTAAATCGAAAATATTCGTAAAATGGGAAATATTCGATGATTTATTTTGTTTTGTTTTTTTTTTTTTTTTTTTTTTTTTTTTTGTAGGATATTTTCAATAAACATTCTTTATAGGAAATTCTCAATAAATTTCCTTTATAGAAAATTTTCAATAAATTTTGAATAAATTTCCTTTAAGGGAAATTTTCAACAAATTTCGTTATCGAAATTTTTCAATAAATTTCCTTTATGAAAGTTTTAAATAATTTTTTTTTTTTTTTATGGTAAATTTTAAATAAATATGTTTAATGGGATATTTTTATAAAATACCTTTTCTACAATTCTTTCAACTACAAACAGTTCATACATACATACATACATATGAGTAATATATCATTGTACTAACTAATTAATTTCTTTATAATTAATGACTTTTTCTAGTTAAACAAAAACCTTTAAATTGCCAAAAAAAAAACAATCTCTTCAGCCTTAAAAATATCTAGGTTGTTAATATTTCTTTGACCATAATTATGGCAAGTCCTTCATTTATTTATTTTTTTTTTACAATTACAAATCTATTTCAATTTCTTACATTATAATCACATGACATTTAACGTTTCTAAACACCAGATAAATTAAAAAAAAATAATCATAAAACGACACAAAACGAGATGTTTTGTACTCGATCTATTGCACACATATATACGAATACAAACAATAAATTTTACAATTCTTAGTAATGAATGCGTTTTTGCTTTCTAATTTTATTTTTTATTCTTAAGAAAATAGCAAATGAACGAATAATAAAAAAAGTTCTAAGATGTGTGTGCCAAAATTTTCTAATTGTTTAAAAATAAATATTGGCAATTTTACAAAATTGGCGCACTTCTTCTTAATGGCAATTAAATAATACGAGAACCATAACATTTGAAATGAGTTAAAAACAAAAACACACACATATACACAAATGAAATGAAATGAAAATAAAAACGCATAATAAGAGCTAAAACTATAATTAAAATTAAAATACCTGCAGATTTGTTAAGTAAGCAAAATAAAAAAAAATAAAAAAACAAGAGACAAAGAAATTGACAAAAATAAAAATAAATTTCATACGCCACTGGCATTTAATAGAGGTCTAAAAGAGACATAACAAAGTCATAGAAAATGAAAGCTTATTCATTATTATTGTTAAGCGGCAAGAGTTAACAAATGATTTTTATTTACTAAATTCCCAAACTAATTTTTAAATGACAGAAAACTTTAGATACTTTTTATATAAATTTTCCATAAAATTATTGGAAAATTTTCTTTATAGAAAATGTACAGTAAATTTTAACTTTATAGAAATTTTGCCATAAATTTTCTCTTTATAGAATATTTGCCAAAAATTTTCTCTTTATAGAAAATTTACGATAAATTTTCTCTTTATAGAAAATTTACGATAAATT
>MINK01017462.1:187-10730 GCA_001735545.1 Phormia regina
GAAACTACACTCAATGAAAATATTTTAAATATTAAAAACGAAGAATATTTCCTTGATTTTTTTGTGAGAGATTTAAGTAAAATTTTTTGTAAAAAATTTTTACTTTTCTGAAGTAAAAGATACAACGAATGAATTGAAATAAATTTGCATTTCATTTAAAAACACAATATTTAAATTAAATCAAGGTTTTTATGAATATTTTTTTATTTATTTATTTTTATGTTATTAAGTACACATATTGATTTACCTTTCCAAATTTTGATAAACCACCAATATGAGGATATTTGCCAGGTTCGTCAACTTTGCAACAATCCGCCCTGAAAAAAAAGAAAATATAATAAAGAAAATGTTTATGTTAAGAAAACACTAATATAAATATATTCCTTATATTTTACACATAAATTACAAACAATGGTTATAAAATAAATCACAAAATGCTAAAGAATGCAATAAAAACTCCTTTAATACACCTCTTTTTTTATTTGTGAGCAAAATATTCCAAATACAATTTAATATCGCTACAAGTAACAGTTTCTTTATACACGCTTTACTTTTTGACAATAATCCCAAATGACACTTAAAAGTCCTAGATTACTTTTTCTTTTCTTTTTTTTCAAATTGTGCTGATACTTTTGGATATTTGCTTTTCCATTCCATAAGTAAATGTATTTTATTTTATCAAGTTTTGGTACAATATTTACAAGAAATTTCTTAAATACACTATATTCCTCGAAAAAAAAAGAAAATATACATTACATTACATGTATATGTATATGTTATATTTAGATATATGTACACTGACTATATGTTTTATAAGAATATAAACTAAAAAATACCATCTCTCATTCACTAGTTATTTGGCTTTATGTGCAGATATATACCAGGAGTTTTTACTATTGTTTTTTTATTTTTTTACAAACATACATACATAAGTGTGTGTATATGTTTGTATGTAGTTATTAAGTATATTTTTACTTACCAAGGTGTATTGCAGGTGTGTGTTAAAGTCAAATAGCGAGCACCAAGTTGATAAAACATTCGAAGTACACTTAAACTTGTGCCAATTGCATGACCGCCTTCTACTCCAATTAAACTGGCTATTTTGCCACTTTTGTGAGTTTTTTCGATTCCTAAGGGAAAAACAGAAAAAGTCAGTAAATTAAAGTAGAAAGAATAAAATAATTATGTATTTAAAAAAAATCATTTTCAATACTCTATTTATCTCAATTTAATTTTGTTTAACTAACACATATACAACTTTATAGAGAATGTGCCAACTTTCATTAGTTCTTTTATGGAAATTTAAAATTCATTTTCATTAATCACTCATTTATTTATAAAAATGAAATATAAAAAGATTCGGCTGCACAATGCTTTGTTCCATAGACAAAAGTCAAAATAAAAACATTTTTTTCAAATTGAGTTGAAATATACACAGAAAAAAATATTTCAAATTAATTTCTAATAATATTATCAACTAACTTTGTATTGGAATTTAATTATATTATTTATTAATATTTGCATCAAATTATATTTTAAATAAATTAACAGTTCTTGAAAAATATAAAGAAAAATTAAAAATTTGTTAATAAAAATATAGAAATAAAATGAATTTAATTAAATTTTCAAAATTTTTAGTTCATTATATCTACTTACGAAAAAGTAGAAATAATTAAATCAATTATCATAGTTATTAATATTATTATTTTGATGATTGGAGCAAAATCAATTAAAAATTAATTAATATAAGCACTTTCGTAATTGAAATCGATTTTTAATTTTTTCTATGTACGTTTTTGGAAACATAGATCATATAATTTAAATATATTATTTTGAATAAAGTTATTTTTTGGATACTAGAGGGCGCTAAATTCAGAAAATTTAAAGCCAAATTAATAAACCAAAAAGCTGGTTTTAAACTGTTTTAAGAAAAAATTGTCAAAAATGAATTTTTTGATAAAATATGTCGAACTTTTGTTTTATGAACTCATTAGAGTATTGGTAGATTGAAACTATTGTTATCTTTTACATATAGAGTTTCAAATATATGCATATTATTGCTCAAAATCACACATTTCTTAAAATCTAAAAATTCCTTAAATTTGAAGAAGGATATAAAAAAAATTATAAAAAATTATTTTTTTTACGTTTTATATATTTTTTAATACAAAAAATTACATGAGTTCGAGATGTATTGAAAAATTATAAATTTTTTTCTTGATTCTAAAATTTGGTATTGTTTTTTTTTAAGTATTCAACAACTAAAACAAATAATTAAAAAAATCGAAATATCTAATTATTACACTAAAGTTAAAAATTTTTTTATGTTGAAATATTGTAAACTAAAATAAATATAACAATTTCGGGATGGAAATCGGTGGTAATTCCTTAGCTTAATAATAATATAAAAAGTAAAGCATATTTTTAGAATAATGTGAAGATAACTTAAAGATAATTTATTAATAATTTTAGTAATATTTTTATTTAGTTTAATTTGTTATTTGTATTATAACATTTAATTCATTTTATGTCACTTTTCATTAGTTGAACTTTTTTAATTTAAATTAAAAAATTTATTTTCAGTTTAACAAATATTTTGATACAATTTAATGCTTGTTTTCAAAAAACTCTATATTTAAAAAAAATATTATCCTAAAGAGCACATAAAAGAAAATTTTAATGAATTAATTCTTTATTAACTCGTTGTTATAGTTATTTAACTGATTTCAATCAAATTGACATGCCAATGTTTTGGTCATTTTTTGAAATGTTAAAATAAATTAAAACAATATTGAAAAATGGATTTAGTGAACCATTTGAAACAACAAGCAAATGTGGTCAATATTAAACCTGTACGATGAAGACAATAAAAGGTAACACTATAAATATATTTATATGTATACATATGTACATAAAATGAATAAATATGATCTAATCCAAAAAAATAAAAACAAATTGGTATGAAATGTAACTTGTTTTATTTAAAACAAGTTACATTTCATTCAAATCAATTCACAAATTTGTGAAGATATTTAAGGTATTCACTTCAATGATTTTCAACCCTTGCAATTTTGCACTCTTTTAGCTTGACATAAGCAACCAGTAAAGCAAAAACTTTTTTAAGACACTGAAAAAAAGTTATAATATTTCTGTTTTTTTATTATTAAATAAATTGTAATTTGTTTATTTTATTATTGTTGTTAAATTCAAAGTACTATTAGAGTTAATTTTTAAGTACTATTTACACATTTTTTTTACAGAGTGGCAACATTATAAAAATTGTTGTAAATTTATTAATTTTTACTCTGATAATTTGCAATTGGTGCTACTCTGATAATTTAGCAAAATATTGTCCTATGTAGTTGCTGTTGTATTTACTGAAAACGATGCAATTTTTCTGCTTTGCAAGGGTCTTGCAAAATTGCATTTTCTGAAATGAATACTCTTATTAATTTACAAATTTCAAAGAAATATTAAAAAATAAAAAGAATATTTTGTGAAAATTAGCTAAAAATTTCCATAACTGTTGAGAGTTTTAAAAAATGATGTAAGAACAATTAAATAGCAAATATCAAAAATTGAATTTTGATATTTTATTTAATCAAATCAGAAAAGTTTATCTCGAAAACCAGAGTCGATTCAAAAAACTAGTTTAGAGGCTTTGCACTTATATTAATATATATCCGAATTGCCTAAGAAATCTCGTCTAACAGAAAAAATCTTTTCATTTTGTCAACTTGTTAGAGAAAACTATCATTTAAATAGAACTTTCACTCTTTTTGAAATTTATATATTAAAATTTTCTTTAAATTTCTCATATATGGGACTGAATTTATTTGTTTGTGTAAATCATTTAATCTATAAAAAATAACAAATTTATACTCAGACAAATATATAACAGAACTAAATTTACAAAAAAAAATAAAATAAAATGTTTAATAAATAAAATACAAATAAAAACATGAAAAAATATAAACAATATGCATAAATTTGTTATATTGGTATTTATTGTGACAACAAATGTTAATTGTTACTGAAGTCACTGACACAGAATGCATATCAATCATGTCAGGTGTCAATAAGGTTGGTTAACATGCCAACATGTTTGTCTCTATATTTTATAGTTATATAAAAATATTTACACACATACATTTGTGCATATGTACATGTGAATATATTTCTGCTATTTAGCATCAACAACTGGTGCAGTTGAAACTACAATTAGGGCATATAGGTAAATATGTAAATGAAAAATGGGTTACATATTTTCTACCATTCAGTTTAAGACACTGCATAGTGGGGTCAAACGTAAATTTATTGTCAATAAATCTGTATCTCCCAAACTACTGCTCGGATTAAATTGAATTATATGAAAGAGTTTTAGAGGAAGACTTAAGCTTCCAGAAAAATCATCACAAGATAAGTTACAGGGTGTCAAATTTGAATACCTCGATTATGTAAAAAAATAAAAAAAGTATAAAATAGTAAATAGAATTTTGTATAAACTTTTACTTACTCAAAGTAGTCAAATTTGACACCCTGTAGATTATCTTGTGTTATCACAGGGTGACTACAAGATAATTCTTCTGAAAGACATTTCATTTTAATCCGAGTAGTAGTTTTGGAGTTGGAGATTTATTACCAAAAAAATTGCGTTTGATTCCAATGTGCACTGTCACTATTTTCTACATTGCATTCCACTTAAGTTTTAACTACCTAACATTTTTAATTAAATATCAATTTTATTATTTCCTGTTCTAACAATAAATGAACAGTACTTGTCAACTACATACTAAACATTCCCTTAGTAATCTGAAGTGTAATATTAAAGTATATTTGCCTAAATAATAAGGTTCACATGAAAAAATAAACAATTTTGTTTAAAATAGTCAGTAAACTAGGACTTCAATAAAAACCATAAAAACTTCAAAGGTGATGGGTAAATAAACATAAGTTATACAATCAAATACATTAGAGTGACCCGTAGTCTTAAACCTTGTAAAACGAAATCTTTTAGAGTCGTGACTTTTCAATCGCTGTTTGGGAAGTAAAGACAAACTCTTTTTATATTAAAAAATGTTTCCGCATCATTTGACGGAAATTCTAACATTAAAATCTCAGAAATGCTTTTTCTAGGGACACTCTAATGTATATATATACATATATTATTCACTTTTGTACCATATGTTTTACATTAAACACAAACAAATTTGTTAGCGATTTATTTATTTATTTATTCTCTCAGTGCATTTCTTTTTTTTTTTAATTCATTTACACACATATGTATGTTAATATGTTTGTCAGTGTGTTTTTATGTTGGCACACGTTTGTCTGTAAAACAACATTTTCCTGTATCATCTTGTATTTTTAATCAAACGACTTTTCAATGATTTAAAAATGTTTTAATTGTTATAAAATATTTAACAATTGTACAATCATCGTCATTATCATCAACGTCATCATTGTTGTTGCTGTTAACATTGTCACATCCGGTTCAAATAATTTCTCAGAGTGCATAATAAATACATTTAATTACAAACATATTTACTCGTAACTATTTGCTATGGTTAATGAATTATAAGTGTTTCTTGTTGTCGTTGTTTTAAAAAGACAACAATTATCAGATGTAAATACAAATACATTTGTATGTCTATACATGTATTGAAGATAAGTATTCAGCAGCAAAAAAAAATCAATATATTTGAAGTAAATTACATGTAAATAAATGTAAATTTTACATACAAAAAAATATGCGTTAATACACATACATAAGCAAATAAAAAGATGAGAGATAAAGTTCATATGTGACATTTTATCTTAATATTTATTTTAAAAATATTGACGTAATATGTCATGTTATTTTTGTAAACACTTAATGTCCGCTTAATTTGTCCGTCATCTTAAAAATAAGGATAATTTAAGATATTTGTATATGACTGCAAAACTTATCGATTAATTAATTTCATATTAAATTGTTTGCTTGTTAAAAGCCAACCAAAGGTAAACTTTTTTAAAGGGAAACTTTAATATTAAGTACATATTAAAATATATGTATAAGTAGTTACCAAGAACATTTTAATCTTTTCTTTTCTTTTTTTTTGGAAAAATATATTAAATAAATTAATTTACCAATATTATCACAAGTAATTTTTCATACATACTCACAGCTATTGTAGGAAATTTAGTAATAAGTTAAATTATATTCAAACATTTCAAATTGTTAACGATGACAATCACTTAAGCTTATTTAAAACCATTAAAGTCTTATTTACAATTACTTTTATATTTATCTTCTTTTTTTTTTTTTCTTTAATTCTTCTTTATTTTTATTTCATTTCTTACCTGAGGCAGTTGTTACAAGAGACATATGATGCGGATATAGATTGACTAAACGTCGTATTAGATCTATTTGTTCTAACGTTAACTGTACAGCATCCAGATGTTGCGACGAACAGGGGGCATATGCTGACCAAAACTGTAAAGTAAAAGGAAAATAACAAAACATAAAGAAATGAACAGAATTTAAGTAAAATGTTTTTCTTTAATCATGCCAATAAGGACTTCATTTTCAATTTATAAATTCTCAATTTAAATATTCCAAAATATAAATTTTTACTTTGAGCATAAAATTACTTTGATATTGGTTTTCAATGAGTATTACGAGTAAAATTAAAATACGGAAAAATAACTTTCTAATATGCAAATGACAAGAAATGTTTTTCGTCTCTTAAAATAAGATGAAACTTTTTAAAAGTTAAATCGACAATTTATATACATCATAAGCAATTATATTTTTAGAATTGTTTATCTGTGTAGAAAATTATAAGGTTGTGTTGTAAGACATGCTTGGACAAGCACAATTTCTATATTTTATAGAGTATTTAGAAGTTTAATTAGATTTTTGCTGTTCTTTATTTAAAGTAACATTAACTTTTTTTAAAAGTGTGTATTCTGTTGTAAAAAATAAAAATGTAAATCCAGGGAATGAATTTTACAAAAATTGCTAGATTTCTAAAGAAAAATACAAAAAAAAAAGGAAAAGGTATAGTTGGGCGATTATATGATACCCTACACCATTAACCTATACTAGCATTAAGTGCAAAATAAAAATACTAATAGAAAATATTATGTTGATAACAACATTTACTTCTGTGAACTCTTGGGTGATTCCCGAAATTGGCTCTTATATGGGAACTTAGGTCAATTATATACCGATATTTATAAAATTTTGAACTCTCATTTAAATTTATATAAAACTTATTTAGTTAATAGTAACATTTTTATCTGATTTATGCACTTTAAAGTGATTTTCGAAAGAGTTCATATGGAGCAGTGTTACCATTGAGAATTTTCAAAAAGTGTCCAAAAAAGGGATTTTTTGAAAAAAAGTGATTTTTTTTTTAAAGGTACAATTTACAATAGTTTTACAAAAATTTGAATGATTGCGAAAATAAAGATTTATTTACATACTCAGCGAATTTTTATACCACTATCATGCGAAACATCCAAAAATGATTATTTTTTTATTATATAATGGGTCGATATATTTCAAACAACTTAGTTTATTGTCAAAGGGGCCAAAAAGTAGTCAGGTGTTTGAAAAGAGGCAAATTGTGACTAAAGCGCCAAAACAGTAACAATGTATGGGAGTTATTTTCAATTATCATCATCGATCTTCACAAGATTAGGCGTATGGATTCATACTTACATAAAACTTATTTGAGTCCAATTTCAATAAAATATTATTATTTTAAGGTTTTTATGACAGTTAACACTATTCCAGGAGAATATTTGTATGGAGGCCACATGAAATAATGGGTCGATCATGACCAAAATTTAATAGCCTTCGTCCTTATGAAAAACAAAATCATATAGACGAAATTAAAGCAAATTAACTTTAAAATTGTGAACAAGATTTATGTGGACACCCAGACTATCAGACGGACGGACGGACACGTTAAATCGACTCAGAAAGTGATTCTGATGCAATTTTTTCTTTGCAGTACAATATTTGTGCAAACACAAATTAAATTTTCAACAATCACCCTAATGTATAACATATTGATTTTTACTTATTGATAACTCAAATGATTTCCTGATAGGAAAAAGTTTTTCAACTAAATTGTTAACATATTTCTAATATGCCTCAAATATAGAAAAATTATTAAAAATTTAAAACTTTTTGTTGTTGTTTATTATTGCCTACAATATTTCGAATTCAAACAAATAACTTTATATATTTATAGATTTAAAAAAAAAAACTTTTATTAATAACAAAAGTTTAAAAATGACCTTAAAACTTTTTCCCTAATATTTCACATGAAAAACAAAAATGTAATAATTTTATGCCTCAACACTCTTTGCGGAAATTTAAATATTAAAAAAAAAAAACTTTTATTACATAATAAAATTTTAATAAAACCAATTAACAACTACTTAAATAATATGTTTAAATAATATATTAATATATTATTAAATAAATACCTGTGCTGACACCATTCCCTCTTTGAGACGCCTCAAGTCTGTGTGACTCCAGGCACTGTTCGCCCATGGTTGTATTTGTCTTAAATCTCCACCAAAATGAAAATCTTTCAATTGATTCTTTAGGAATTTTCGTATGTTCCAGGGTAAATCGTTGTGTCTGATTAAGAGTGAAAAAATTTTTAAAAATAAAAAAATTAAGTTTCCTTGTTGATGTTGTTTGTTTTATAGTTAATTATGTCTGAAAAGTTTATTTCTTTTTTTTAATGTTAAAACAGAGAGAAATTATAAAATATAAAAAAAAAATCCAACCAACATTAACTGTATTTTGGTAGTTTAATTAAGTGGTTTTTAATTTCTTTTTGTACGCTTTAGTTTTGTTATTTGGTTTTCTCTTTATGCTCTCCCTCTGTTTTTAACATTTCACATTTTGTTTTTGTTAAATAAAGCTTGTGGGGTTTTGTTTTTCACACGTTTTGTTGTTATTTTTATTATTTTATATTTAATTTTGTTGCTTCTACTCTTACTCCTGTTTCAGATGCTGCTGTTTTGGTTTTTGTTTCAGTTGCTGTTGTTGTTGTTTGTTTGTTCAACTTACCCGTCTATTAATGGCACTTCCTTTAATACATTTTTCACTCGCTGCAGACGATAGTCGAAATCGTTGGCCGAACATATCACTATCGGTAAAACCAATGGAAAGTAAACAAAAGTTAAGCAATTTAAGCCACAAAGCACGAAGCCTTTGGGAAGCTTCCGCGATTTCATTGCCTTTTTAAAGTGGCGTCGTAATTACTTTGAGATCTGAAAGTGAACAAAAAAAAAAAAAAAACAAATACAAATAAATTTAAAAGTTTTTTTGTTTCTTTATTAACTAACTATTCGAACTGCTACTGTTTGTTTTTGTTGTTTGTATTTATGTTTCTGTGTACATTTAGGGACAATGAAATGAGGGTTATTGGAAAAATATTTATTTTGTTATAGTAAAGATAAATTTTATGACTTGTTGAAAACTTTACATTTATAACATTTAATTTGAAAGATATAAATTTTGTCTATTAACCTACTTAAACTCATAGCTATAAGATAAGAGTTTTTTTTTTTTTTTAATTACAACTCCCACCACTCTCTATGACCTAATTTTGTTGGCCACTGTATATTTTTAATGTATATTTTTGTTGAATTCATTATTTTGCTTAAAGTTCATTTTTATTATTTGTTTTCTTTTTAAAGAGAGTTTCTCTAAATTAAGTACTTTAATTTTAAAACTGAAATTTATTTTAAGTAGATTTTGAAGTGTATCTAAGTAAATTTTTATTAATAAAAAATAAAAAAAATTATTACTACATTTTAAAAATTATTTTTATATTTTTGCAAGAAATTTACTTAACATTTGCTAAGTTTTTCCAGATTTATATAAATATTTAAAAATATATAATATATACGTACATATATATAAATGAATCTTCTCAATTATTACTGACTACTATTAATGATTGTCTTATTGTTTTTTTTTTTTTTTTGGATTTTAACAAACTTTATGCTAACTAAAAATTGTAAATTGTTTCTTGGAAAGGAATATTGTTTTAGTCTTGCCACAAAAGTTGTCATCTTCACTTTATTTAAGAAAGAAAGAAATAAATGTATTTATTTTTCTTCTTCTTTAAAAGTTTGCGCTCTGTTAATTTGCGTTTGTTAAAAAGCCATAAATAAAGCACTCAGAGTTAACAATTAGTAAAATTAAAAAAAAACTAGAGAAGAAGGTATAGTCGGCCTACGCCATTGCCTATGTGTACCAAAATTCGGGAAGGAGGCAATTCTGGACCTATACTTGTATTAAGTGGAAAATAAAAACATACTATTGCAGAATATTACGTCGATACTAAGATTCACATGTATTTATGCACTTTTTGGTGATTCCGCAAATTGGGTCTTATATGGGAGCTATGGTCAATTATGGACCGATCTTAATGAAATTATTCAGGGTCACTTGTACTTATAAAATATTTATAAATGTTATATGTGTCGAATATTAAATTAATATTAACATTTTTATGGGATTTAT
>MINK01017496.1:0-11562 GCA_001735545.1 Phormia regina
TTCTTGATTTAGGAATTGCCACAACTCGTGCTGTTTTCCATGCTGAAGGGAATATAGATGAAAGCAATATAGTATTAACATGATGTGTCAATATAATGGAAATATATGGAAACATGGTCTGCAAACGGAATGCAGTTTAGAAGTCTATAAAATGTTGTTAAAAGTTTTTAATCAAAATGTAGATTTTATAGTTGAAAATATGAACAAATATATTACTTTATGAAAGTATGCTCCATAAAGATCACAATGATGTATTTGGGACAAAATAACACTTATTTTGCTTCTCTGGTATAAATGTGTCTTTCCGTTTTTAAATAGATTCAAACTTAGAATTAGAATTTTTATTGAAACTTTCTACATAATATTTTCATTAAAAAATTGTGTGTTTAAGATTATTTTTCAATACATCTTCGCGAACACCAGAAATGTCCTTACGGACCCTTTATGGGTCGCGGACCCCCATTTGAGAACCCTTGCTCTAAACATTTGATGTGATTTAAAAAAAAAAGGTGAAAAGTTCTTAATGTAATTTTTGCTTCAGTCAGCTAAAATAAAAATTATTTAAAATGTATTGCGAAATTTTTATTCTATTTAAGTATTGAATCATTTATTTTAGCTGATAACAAAATCATTTGCTAAAACCAACCTAAGAGAAATTAATTTATACGTTTTTTTTTTTTTTCTAGATTATTTTTTACCTAATTAAATTGTTTTTGTTAAATAGATTAGACAAATTTCAAATTTTAAAATATGTCGGATTAGTCTTAATAAAAATAAAGATTTTAGAATAAATAATACAAGTATATATACATAATAACTTATTGAGGTCAGACTTAATAAAGTCTACTAAATAATAAACTTTAACTTTTGGATGAGTGTTCAAATTATTAATATGTATATAGAACGTAGTGCATTAAAGATTATTTTATTTTTTATATATATTTTTTATTTTTGAGATAAAGTTAAGCCGGTATTGTTTTTAAGTTTAAGGTTATTTATGAAAACACTACATTACTCGAGTGTGGGTGATATAATGTTCAACAGTAGACAAACATCAATAGCTTTTTTTATTTAAACATGAAATTTAATCTGTGGACAATTTTTGGTTAACAGTTTTTTGAAATTTAAAAGAATAATAATAAAATACCGATCAAAATAATCCATCTCCTATAGAATATATCTTCCTAATATGCATATTTGCAAGGAACTGCAAAAGCTGCAATCCTAATCTCCTTAAGAAATAGACAGTGCCACTGAATCGAATCGTTTTTTTTTTTTTTATATAAATCTGTAAATTCTAATCGGCTGGTTGGATTTATATAAAATTACATAGTAGTGAGACTTTACGTACCTTTCAGGGGCGAAGCCTTCAATAAGTTTTATAAAAAACAAACTTTTATCTTTTATAGTTCTTTAATGTTCTAAAATCCCAAAAAGCTTTTTTCGTTATATAGACCAAAATGTTTATCGGATTTTTTAACCTTTTGCAAAAAATGATGCATATGAAAAAAGTCAATATTTATTTTAGTCCTATAAGGCCACAGAGTAACATATAGTGACGAAATTCTAGATTGACAAACAAAATTTTTGTTTTGTACACAAAAATATGTTTTTATTTTCTTTTGGCAACAACAAAATATATTTGATTACATGTATTTTGTTGTTGCATGAGTTAGGTTTTTGACAACCGACTGATAATTAGTTTCGTCTCTTGTTACTCTTTGTATAAGGCTTTTCAATGTATTTCTCTAAATTAAAATTATATTCAAAATCATAAAATAACTTTACTATTTTCTAAAATATATCTTCACGGCTATACTTTAAGAAAATAAATCTAAATGCCCAACAAAGTCTTTAAAACTTATTTTTTATTCGATATATTCATTTATTTTAAAGTTACGAAATGCATGCTACGAGACAAAAATAGAAAATGTTATAAAGTTTTGCGACTATCAATCGATAATATCACATATTTTTGGTTGAGTACAGAAAGATATTTAATCTCTTTCTATTGAATCATTGAATTTACCTTTTGTTATTCTACCACTATTTTCTATTTCTTTACAGATAACACAGACAGGTAGATATTTTGATTGCTCTATGAATTAAATATTTGTAAAACTTATCCAGGTCCTCGTTGACCACTCTGTAATAAGTAGTTTTGCGCATTGAAGGTATAAACTTTATACGACAATTATTCAAACTAGTGAAATATTACTCTCTCTGGAGAATACTAAAAAATACTAATAATTCCTCTTATTTATATTCATTCCTCTTCAGCCTCCTATGTTTAAACAAGCCATAATTGCATAGCAGAGTTTTAATAGTTTAAAATTGCAATAGTCATCTTAAGATATTGATTTCATATACATAATTACGATTAATCAATCCGTAGGGCTAGAATTAAATTTATTATCTATTTAACTTACATGCTTTTTAAAACTTATCGAACTTATAATTAAAAGTCTAACGTTAAAAATGTTAAAACGTCCACACCTATTTATTTTACAACAAATTAAATTTAATATGTATAATAATTACATTGTGTACCTGACTTTGGTCTCGTAAAACGTAAAATTCATTAATGAATTTTTCAAAAATATTTATAAACAATTACAGACGTCATAACGTTTGTTACAAAACAGCTCATTTGAATGCAAGACAAAAAATCATCTTAATATCTTTTTAAAATAGCTTTATTAATTTATTAAAAATAAATCTCTTTGCAATGGAAATTGTATATACAACAAGGAATCATCATCATCATATATAAATAAAACGTTCATTACTCCCTTCTTATAAGCAGGCTTTTTTTGATTGACAATAATAACAATAAAGCAGCCACAATAGATTGATTTGTGGCTGCTTTTAGGAAATAATCTCTGTAAATTTGAAGGATATTTATAACATATTTACTAGAAAAAGACATTGAAAACTTGTTTTGTTGTGATCTATGTGCGCACAAAGAAATCAATTTAATTATAATGAAGTTTTTTTTTTAATATGTTATATGGATTACGGATGAATAGTAAAATGTATATGACGACTACAAAAAGCTTTATAAAGAATATTAGTTATCTATTGATGAGAATTTTATAATAAATATTATTGAATTCTCGTTGAAATATAATATTTAACACATTATAATGTAATTATAATAATATGTAAATCAGGAATTTCCAAAAATTTCGAAATTGTTTGAAACTTGCCTTAACCCATATCGTCCCAATGTTCGATTTTTCGAACAGTAAATTTAATGCTTTTTTGTAATATTTTTTCTCATTTTTGGTAAGATTAGTAACTATTTTTTTAAATGACTATATAGTGTAAGGGGTTAGCTACAATTAAAAAAATATAAGTTCTAGCCCACTTCAATCACCCCTTTCATAATAGGGGTAAAGAAAAACCAAGTTTTATAAATTTAATCGAAAAAAATGCTTGGGACGACATGGGTTAAGTTTGTTGCATTTCCAAAGTTTAGCTTAATAAACGTTTTTAAAATTGAAATTCAAAAAGTATGTACTAAATACAAGACAAGACATACATACATATATTAATAAAAAAATAAATACAAATGTTTATTATTTTACAAAAAAATCCAATTTACAGAAATAATAAAATAAAGTTGATTTTTTATTTTCACCGAGTTCCCTACTCTATCTGAACATGATTTCTAACTAATATTTTAATCCTGTTTAAAGCTTTTATTTCAAAATTTATTACAAATATAATCCTCGTTAGGTTATGCCTAATGTAGGGTATATCCTTATCAAAACAAACCAACCATGTATTAACACCCGGCTATTTAGAAGGTTGCATTTTTTATTAATATTTTCTACAACTTACAAAAAGATTATGGACAATCTTTCAGCTACAGCAATAATAATTATTTATTTTATTATTCCCCACAACTCTTTTGTTTAGTAATTAATGCCAAAACAATTAAAAGTTATAAAAATGTAAAATGTATGAACATTAATCTTATTAGTAATCACTCACCTTTATATATGTGCATAACATACGTTCTAAGTTAATGACAATTTACTTTTATTTACATAATAAAATATTAAAATGTCACTTTATATATTATTTAATTACATTTCGTTACATCTTCTTTAGGCTTTTAAATTACACGAGTTAATTATTTATTTCAATTGTTAATATGTAATATTTTTAATAAAATACGTTTTTTTCACCGACACAGAATGTAAACAAAACAAAAATCATTGTACAACATACACACAAACACTAATAAAATATAAGAAGGATGCATTTTAACAGCTGTCGTGAAACAAAGTTGCCATGTACATATTTTTAGGCAGATTTTTATAAAATAAGGGTTGATGATATTTGCACAATGGGGTTGACAAACCTAGCAATAAGATATGTTTTGGAAATCTCTTAAAGTGTTCTCTATATGTGTAGAGTACTCTGTTTATTAAAGAGATATAAAGAAAAATTGTTCTCATTTTTGGCGGATATATATTCAGTTTTCAATTTTATTCTAAAACATACAGTGGATCAAGACTTCGAATGAATTCATTAAATCCTAGCTTAATTTCCTTAAATCTTCATTATGTATTATAAATACAAGTTTTTTATCTCTATCACATAATTATACAGCTTTATTCAAAGCATTTCATTTTAATAGAATTAGTTCTTTATTGAAATAATTTATGAAGAATAAATTCAAATTTGTTACTAAAATTTAATGAACATAATTTTCTTTCATTCAAATTGTAATATTTTTTTCTAATCATTTACAAAATGAATTTGACTAATTTGTTATAGATTTGCTTTGAAGAAAAATTAAATAATGTAACATATTTTTAAACTTATTTTGTATAATTTATGAGTGAAATGATATTTAATCAATTAATGCATTACAGAATTAAGAGAATTCATCATAGCATAATTATAAAGTACTCGCACATCTACAAAAACGACAATTCCTTATATTTTGTTAGTGTAAAACTACTCCTCACAATGTCAAATTGATATGAACAGAAAATGAGAGAATAAAGGAGAGGATATAGACTCTTCATTAGTGCCTTGAAAACATTGTTGGATAAAAAAGGTTAGGGTAAGGTTTCATTAAAAGAATTTATTTTATTAAACAAATTTTTGTTAATTTCAAAAAGTATTTTGATTACTGCAATTAATTATTTGAATTCGCTAAAAAATGTTTATTACTAAATAAGTAATAAATAGACAAATAAATTTATTAAAAACTAAATAAATAAATGTGTTTTTTTTCTACTTTTCAGAAGTACGAAAAAAATGTTTATTTTGCAAATTCAGAATATTATTATTTTTTAATTATTATTGATTTATGTATTTTTTTATTTAAATTTATTTTAATAAAAACTAAAAGGACTAAATATGGGTTATATACTACTTGACAAAACTAATAGAAAATACTTGAAATGATATTTCATATATAATGAGTGAAAAAAACATTATCTGAGGATTTCTCTAAGGATCTAGAAAATGTGATATTTAAACATTTACAGCCGTATTCACAAAAACTAATGTATGTTTGATAAAGGCTTACTAACTTTTTGTATGTAAATTTCCATAAGAAAAAAATATTAAAGCTTTATGAAGCTTAAATTATTATTTGTGAATACGGCTGTTAATATTTTGCAGAAATCTACATTTTTGTCTTCGCTAATGGTCAAAGATATACAAAATCAGGGCACAGAATGTGTTGAATAAAAAAATAAGTTCTGCAGTTCTTTTTCTGAACTAAGTACATGGTTGCTATAAATATATAATACAAATCATGACTTTTGCATCTTTTGTTATAAATTAGGAATGTTTTGTCATGTGCAATTTAATCTAGATAAATATTTGTATTTCAGTGCTAACAAAAAATTAAAAACACTGTACAAAAGATAAAAACCTCAATTATATTTTATATTAGTTAAAACAGATTATATTCAAATTCTAACAGTTTTTATAAATTTTAATTGGCAACTCCATATCTATTGTGAATTATTATAAAATTCTTCTTCTAGTTACCACGTGCTTGTGAATTACAATTTGTTTTGTTTTTATTTTATACATTTGATAAACTTTATAATTTTATTTAAACAAAATGAAAATAACACGTAATAAAAAATCGCATAAAACATTAATGTTTTTTGCAACACATTACAATTATCGTGAACCATATCAAGTGCTCATAGATGCCACTTTTTGCCAAGCAGCCTTAAAGGTAAGAAATGATCACCACAATTTCTAGAATATGTTTGCTATTCTATTTTTAATACTAATCTTTCCTTTACCAGAATAAAGTTATTATCGAGGAGCAATTAAAAAAATACTTTCAAACACAAGTAAAACTTTTAACTACACAATGCATTATATTAGAGGCAGAATCATTAGGACCGCCACTTACAGGGGCCACTCAAATTGTTAAACAGTTCTATGTGCACAAATGTGGACATGAAGGTAAACCTATAACAGCAGCTGAATGTATAAAGCAAATGGTGAGTAGAAAATCTAAAAAAAAATGAATTTTTCATAATTATTTTATTTTAATTGTAGACCAAAGATTCCCGCTATATAGTAGCTAGTCAAGATCGAAATTTACAAGCTAGCTTGCGCAAAGTTCCAGGACGTTGTCTGTTGTATCTTCACAAAGCGGCCCCAGTGTTGGAGGCTCCTTCAGAGGCTTCCAAAAAATGGGTACATAAGAAAGCTAATAATCTTTTGCCTCAAGAGGCTGAAAAGAAAATTGAATACCTTAAACATAAGGAAGGTTTACTAAAAAAAGACAATGACCAGCCTAAGCGTAAACCTAAAGGTCCTAAAAACCCTAATCCTTTGTCGTGTAAGAAAAGTAAAAAGCAAAAACAGCTAGAACAACAACAGCAAAAAGCAAAAGACCAAAATCATAATAGTGCTAAGGAACTTAAAGTAGCGGATAAGAGTAAAACTGATATGAAACCTAAAAGAAAACGTATTAAGCTACCAGCTCATATAAAGGAAGTATTAAAGAATAAAGCATAATAGCAAGCAAAGAATGGTTATGATTATTTTTTGTTTGTAAGAAGAAATAAATGGAACAAGTTCGATGGCCAATATAAAGGATGATTTTTGTATTAAAAGTTCTTTTTTTGTTTTATCATATAAATTTTATTATAGTTATTTACATTTATTATTGAACATCAAAACCTGGCACAAAAAAGTAAATTAAAACTAAAAGCTGTCGAGAACAAATTATCTATTGGAAATATAATTTTTTTATCTAAAGTTTCTTGCTTATTTTCCCAATTTTAAATGCTTACATTTTTTACAAATTAATTACAAGATCAATATAAGAAACTTTTTGATGATTACTTTGAACTTAATTATAGATCAAATTAAATTTTACCTTCTCTTATTTTATTCAAAGTATTTTGAGTCATAAATTGTCTTACAATCACAGTCAAGAGTGTGTAACGTGATACATATGCCAAAAAGTTGACAGGGAACAAACCACACCATACCAATTCCATTTTATTTGCCAAAGCGGTGGCAAATAGAAAACCGCATCTTTCGGGTGTTAAACGTTTTTGATTTTTAGTGCTTTGACCTACTTTTTGATTGGGTTTGGCTGTAAAGGCCTCCTGCAAGAAATCTGTGGCCACTGGACCAGGATTAAAGATGGTTATATCCAAAGTGGGATGTTCCATGGCCAAACATTGTAGATAGGCATTTAGGGCATGTTTAGCACCACAATAACTGGCCGAGAAGGGTACAGTAGTTAACCCAGCTACACTGGATGTAGCAGCAATATGACCCTTACCACCAGCCTGTTCCACAAAGTAATGTACCACCAAACGGCTAAGATGCAACACGGAAAATACATCCAATTCGAAAAGTTCCCTATCTACCTGAATATCAATATCCTCCCAATTAGCACGTTGAGAGCGACCAGCATTATTGACTAAAATATCCAATTTGCCAAAGTAGTTTAAAACCTCTAACAAGCACTTGTTGTGTTGTTCCAACTTAAGCATATCCATAGGCAACACCAACACATCTTTAGCAGCCAATAGACCTTTGGCCTCGGCCAAGCATTCTTCTTTCACTTCCTCTAATAGAGCTTCACGTCTGGCCGACAAAACCAATCTTACACCATGACGGGCTAAATTTAATGCCAAACCTTTACCAATACCACTAGAAGCTCCCGTAATCCATACCACTTGACCACGCAAAGTGGAAATATTGACACCAAAACGTATTTTCAACCAAAGAGCCACATTACAGTCCAAAAAGATCCATAGTAGAAAGTATACTACGCAGTAAATTAGCACTGTCAGACCCAAAATTTCAAAAAAATTCATAGTACATTTACTATGCAAATCAAAGGAATGAACTGATTTTTTATTGAGGTATAATAAAGGAAAAAGGTTGATCTTTTATATAAAATATAAAAAAATAATGATAAGAAAAATAAACAATTGACAACTATGACAGAGTTGTCATATTTGTTTAAACAATTTAAAGGTGTCAAACAGGTGAAAGCTTTTAAAAAAGCTATGCTAAAGGGGGAATTATAACGGTTTTGTGTACTATTTTGGTACTTTTGAATGATTTTGGAAAGCTTCTTTTTAGTATGAATTAAAAGAAGATTTTCAGTATAATTATCTTGTTTTTTAAATATATTCTAGTCTTTATTATGCTATAGATTACATATTTTTTTATTGCTCAGTAGAGGCGGTAAACTTATTTCTAATCTGTGGAATTTTGGACGACGTCATCAGATTTAACGGTAAAGGGTGGTAAAACGAAGTTTAACAAAATTTGTAAATGAACACCTAAAAAACGGGCAGCATATTCAGAAACATGATCACTTATCCTAACACCATAAACAAAACAAACTATTGAATTAATAAACATCAGTCATCCCATGGCATATTAAATAAGCCATGGTATCACATCATCCTATTTTATATGACTCCTAAAATTCCGTTTTTTTACACGTACTATTTTATTTTATTTTTTTAATAAAACACAATTCACTTTTTTCATATTTATCAAATCAAGTAAATAATATATTTCCAATATTTTCACATATTTTTGCAATTTGTTCATTGGAAGCGTGTTCTGCCGCCAATATAGCATTACCCACAGCTATTGTTTCTTTGACCGTTTTTGCCTTAATCCAAATGCGTCCATTTAAACCTACAGCTATTTCAAATGGCATTTCTTTTGTTAAAGCTGCCAAAAGAGGACAATCTTCTCTTAAAATCATACGCGCCAAATTTAAACTGCAGTTGAAAACAAATCCATCTGAAAGTACGCCCAACTTTCCTTTTTTGCCCACAGAATTTACACAAACCAATTCGGGTTCAAAATCTTTACTGGCCACTATAAGGCGGGCATATACTAAATCGCCTGTATTAACATCTGGCCTATTTTTCTTGGTAGCTTGTTCAAATGCCAAGTAAGAAAGTGAGGCTTGTTCACAGCCTCCTATATCTACGCGGAATATATCTCCAGCTTTAGCTGTGACCACACCAATGACAGCTTCACCTCTTACGGGTACATATCTTCTTTGGTAACTCTCTACCCAAAATGTATTGGGTTCTTTGTGTTGTAGTGTTCCGGCTTTACAGGCAACAACTTGTTCGTCTTGTCTTCTTAGACCGGGTCCTAGGATAACTTTTTTTGTTTTAGCCATTTCTTCAGCAGCTGTAATACGATCACCAGGCATTACTATTTCCGTCATTTTTGTTTATTTTTTATAATTAAATCAGTAAAAATAGTACAAATTATTTAAACACACGTGAATATAAAAAAACAAAACCAAAACATTATTTTTAGAGATGCCGTACTGTAACAATTGTATGACAGTTTTACCAGACTAAGAGGCAAATCTAGATATTGTCACAGTTATGTGATATTAAGGTGGCCAGTTATTCAATGAAGTAGTTTATTACATTACATATAATATATATAGGATTGATCTAACTCACGGAAATTGAGGTGTTAATTGTAAGCTCGGTACTCGTTTGCTTCCCTAACTCATTTAAAATCGTCTTATACTATTTTCCGATTGCAAAGATTAACAGCCGTATTCACATAAAATAATGTATGCTTGATAAAGTTTTACTATTTTTTCTTATGGAAATTTACATACAAAAAGTTAGTAAACCTTTATCAAACATACATTATTCTTTTATGATGGATGTTTTCTGAAATCATTTAATCTATTGACATAATTTCTTAAGAGATTTAAAATCATATTTCACTTCCTATATATCCAAACATCTAAATTCATATCCAAAATAGCCAGACAATACAAATCACATTTCAAAAAGTAAAACAAAAACTGTTGAAGAAATACCTTTCCGTAATATGTATGAAATTTTGTATCGAAAAAAAGTTAAAAAAATCGAATATTCATCTAGTTTTAACTAGAATTACAAATAAAATATTCAAGTAAAAAAACAACGATTTCATTTATTTTTTTATACCCTTCACCACAGGTTTAAATGTAATTTTTGTAAAATTTGTTGATACAACTAAGTTATGGATCTAAAACAAGAAAGTAGAAAGTATAAGGCCACACTTTATCGGTAAGATGGTAAGGGAATAAGAGATTTTAGATTTGTATGATTTTCAATTACAATTAATTTGAAATAAAATTATTTGAATGTTGTTCCATTTGTTAAATTTGAAATTTATTTGTTGTTTTCCATACATTTTGACGAGACAAATTTTCCGTTAGTCTTATAAAAACAGGGAATTAATTTTCATTCATAGAAAATTAATTTTATTCAACATAACTTTGCTTGAATATTTCAAAATTTTATTTGAAAAAGGAAAAATAAGAAATATTTTCTGCTTTTTATTATGTTCACACACATGAGTTTTTGACTTGTTTTTTGAAAAAAACACAATGAATTTAATCATAATTGTTTACATGGCCTGTTTTTCGTTTGCCAAAATATTTTCTCATTTATTTTATTTAAAAAAAATTAACACTCAAGCATTTTTCAATTCAAAAAATAAATTGTTTAAACAAATAAAATTTAGGAAAAAATATAAATTTAATTCATAATTTTTTATTCTATTTAGTATATTTTTATTGTGTTAAATAATTAAACAACTCGAATCGATATATTTTCTGGCTTTGAAATGTATGAAAAAAAAAACAAACGACTCGTTTTTCAAAACTCCTTTATATGTAAACATAGTGTTATACTGAAATATTTTAAAAAATTATATAATTTTTTATTCAAATCTTGTGGCCTAATATCCCAGCAAAAACTTGGTAATGGCATGCAGTTACGGATGCAGTTATTTTTCAATGAAAACAACATACTTTCTGCATTACATGAAAGTAGATTAGCAAGCAGTTACTTTAACCTGATATATTACCTGATATATTATTATTTTAAAAAAATATATCATCTGTATATTTATAATCGATAATGTAACTAGTTACTATTCTCTGGGATAACAATGACTTCTGAAATTCTTTGAAATTAATAAGTTACTGAACAGCTTCAAAGTAATTAGTTCTTATAAAGACATCTAAGTAATGACTTTCTGATATCCCTA
>MINK01017504.1:0-11296 GCA_001735545.1 Phormia regina
TTAGCAAGCACGTGTGCTAGGTTTCTGAGATCGATCATTGGGATTTCTTTTATTAAAGAATCATTATCAAAAATAATATGAGAACCCTTCTCTATATCCTGTGAAATAATTCATAACATCCCTTAGTTCACAACCCAAAAGCCACAAAGCGATGTTACATATTCTTGTTTATATTTCATTTGATAGTGTTAGCTTTTTTTAACTTATTTTATAATTTTAAAAGGCCTCCTTTTAAGTTATAATATTTAAATATTCATATTTAATAATGTAGTGTGTTTATCTATATTTATAAAAAAGGAATATCTCAACACACTTGACTGCATTTAATATTATTTGTAAATTAACCAATTTAAGTCTTTAATTACATTAAATAAATAATTATCTATATATTTTTATATAAATAGATTTTAGTAAATAAATAAAATTTGTATATAAATAATACAATAAATATGAGTATATAAATAAAATAATACAATTTATTTACTATTTACTAGCAAAATAGCAAAAAAAGGCATAACATGAAAATAGTTTATTTGTTAAATTTAATAAATAAAAATTTTATGAATATAAAGTTATTTATATAAATTTATTTTACTACAATGATTTTAGTTCAGTTTTTTTTACCACAAATATGAAATAATTTACCACAAATAATAAGGAAAAAAACAAATAACAGATTGTAGCAAATTTTATATAAATTTCTATAGAATTTAATATATTGAGAAGAATTTATATATGAATTTATATAAATAAGTCAGTTATTTTTTTATATTTTAATTTAAATTTTCATTGATAAAAGGTGCTATGTAGGCAAAATAGCAGGGGTGGAAATGTCAAATAATAATAAAAATAGTAGAGAAAATATGCATTGAAATATTTAACATTAAAACCGCAACATAATTTATGTTTATTTTTACATTTTCCTAGAACAAATAGCTGTCCAGCTATACATATAGTACTGAGCTAAAAATAACAAATAGCAGCAAACAGCAGTTTCCCTTAGTAGGAATGAAAAACTGTTCTTTTTTAATATTTACTTTTGAAAAAATATATAAAAGCATGTGTTTGTTACTCTAGGGAACAAATTTTAGCTGGAAAATCTCCCTTTAGGTTTTTCATATGACATATGAGTTTTATTTGTCAGGATATATAAAATAGCAGTCAAATAAACATTTTTATTTAAGGCCTATATTTTTATTTTTCATTTTTTTTGTTTAATACTAACCTGCAAGTCAAAGCACATGGTTCGACGTAATCATAGTGTGGTGTCCATTTATATAAAGTACCATCATATGGTACATCATTGTTAGCTGCACATTGTTGGGCTCGAAAATCCAATTTTTCTGGACATGGTTGCATATTACAAATACGATAACGTACACTATCACCTTTACAGCCATTGGCATTTTGACAGCGACGTATTTGTTGCATAACACCACCATCACAGGTGCGCGAACATGTAGACCATTCTGACCAGGAGGTCCAACCACCAGAGCCAGAATTGCTATTACTATTACTAGAACTACTACTACTACTGCTGCTGCTGGATGATGAGGAGGGTACACTTTTAGCAGAACGCTTTTGCTGTGATGAAATACACTAAAGAAAATTAATTAATAAATTCATGAAATTTATGTAAAGAATTTGAATTTATGCATTTAGAGAATTTGGGGAGGAAAGAGTGAAGGGCAGGAATGTCAAACTTACTTCTAGTTCATTTTCCAAATCGGTGGCTGTACTCCAGGTATTATCAAAGGCTTGGCTGGCATTTAATTTTTTAGCCCAAGAGGCATTTTCAATGAGAATTATTAACTGCAAAGAAAAATTATAATAAATTTGATTAAATTAATATTAATTTATTTTAATGTCTTTTTAAAAATAGATAATAAATATATTTTTTATTTTGCAATTATTGTTATTTCCTTTTAATTTAGTTTTACGGATTTTTAATTTGCCCTCTCTTCTTTATCTCTCTATTTTACTTTTGTCTTAAGTATTATCTGCCACAATCAAAACCATCAAATATTAACTGTCATTATTAACGAGAGCAACATGCGGCTACTTCCGTTTCCTGTTTCCTTAAACAAGTTTGTTTAACTTATACAAACATTTAGTTATTCTAAGACTTTGTTCTTTTGCCTTTCTGTTATAGTTAGGAAGCAATCACACATACATATGTACATATATTTTCTTTAACAAACCTTTGTTAAGCCAGGACTTCTAAAACATTTCTGCACTTTATAGAAATGGGAAACTTACACATTTTTACACGCATTCAATAAAACACAACCCAATGAGCATAAACGATAAGGTTTAAGTCTTATAAAGAGTTTGAAAAAAGAGTTGTTAATAATATTGTGTTAATTGATTTTTAATTCCCCTTTATAGTTCGAAAATGATAATAAAGAAAATTGTAATTATTTGGATGTTGCTGGAGATTTAGTTTTTCTTTCTATTAAATTTTTAATCTTACATTTCCTTATTTTTAATCTTTCAAATTTTAACCCAAAATTTATTTCGTTTCTTATTTTTTCTCAATACCATTTAGCAAAATTGCTAAAAATCTTAAAAAAAAAAACACAGTAAAAATATAGAATCAATTTAATTCCAGTTGGATTTTTAGTTTTATTCTGATTATGTTTATTATTATATAAAGCAAGAATATATAAATTATAAAAGAATTCAAATCAATTTTTCATACTAATAAAGGATATCCGTCCGGCTGTCCTTCTTTATTACTTGAGGTGAAAATTTATTGTCGATAAATTATTTTTATTAAAAATATTATTTTTACAAAAATTTTTATTAGAGATTCCAGAGTTATATTTTAAAATATTCATATTAAAAGAGCCAAAATTCTGCTGTCTGTCCATCTGTCCTTCTGTATGTCCTTCTGTAAGTTTTATTTCTTGTGACCATTTATTTTACATTTAAAAATGAATTTCTTATAAGTTTATAAAACACATTTTTTAGTCTTTACATTTCTTTGTCTCTTTGTGTGTTTATGGATCCATAAGATTGTCATATTCTTTTTCTAATTTTTTTTATATTTATACAAATTTTCTGTCTGTCCGTCCGTCCATCTCCTTGTGTTTTAAGGTGCAATTTTCAATATTCTCATAAATTAAAGGAATTCATGACTATTAAATCGGAATATTTATTTTAAATCAGAATAATTTTAAAGATCTTTTCTATATAATTTTGTTTTATACCCATCAGTTGAATGTTTTTTAGAATTTGTCATAAAATAATTTTTCCAATGTTTTTTTTTCGTCTGTCCTTCCGTCCAGCTATCAATGATAGAACTTACTGATATTTACAAAATATATGAACATTTTTGTATAACATTTTTTTAAATAATTTTTTCTTTATTAACAATTTGTAGGAGTATTTGGTTAATTTTTAAATCTTTTGTAATGTTTTTATCAATGTTTGCTGGGTTATTTACTAAAGAAATGTGAATATTTGTTTAGTTCCACGTTATACTCTTACATATAAAATGTGTAAGAATTTTGATGTGTTGTTGTTACAGTTATGTTGTTGTTCTTGTTATATTTCATTACATTGTGTCTACCAGTTGTCTTGTTGCAATGCCACACACGTTGTTGGAGGAAAATTGTTATTTGCCCCAATGGACGCAAGCAAGCGTGTCACTATTACTTACACTATACAATAGTGACTGTCATATGTACACATACGTATGTATGTTTTAACAGCCAAAAGGAAGAAACAGCTTACATACTAACACATACATATGTTGACTGATACTGATACATATAAACAAAGAAATAAACACACGTACTTTAGCAAAGGACAGACAGTTAAAATAGAAATAGCAAATTAAATATTGGTGTTGTTTAAATAGCGATTAAATAGTAGAAATAACGAATAATCACAAAATAAAAATTAAATCATATAAGAACTAAATATAAGAATAAAAGTTTAGATGAAAAACGTTATTTGAACTTCAAAAGTTGAGAATTTTTTTTTAATGCAATCAATCAACAGATTTTATAGATTTATTATAGATTTACTTCTTTGTCTATTAGTCAGTTCGTTTGTCTGTCTATTTGTGTTACTAGAGATACAAATTTATTAATAGGAGAAATATAGATGAAAAATTTTATTTTACAGAAACCGTTTTTTAAGGTTTTTATTCCTTTTGTAAACTTTAGCAGGGACTAAAAAGGTTATATCTTAGAAACCTAATGCCAATTGATCCAAATTAATGTTATGCTTATGTCCGTCCATCGGACCGCCAGTTCATTTGTGCTACTTGAGATAAAAATTTGTTAGATATATTATTGTCTTTAAGAATTTTACTTTACGAAATTTATTTTTCTAATCTCTTTTACCTTTGTAAAGTTTGGCAAAGCTTTATAAGGCAATGTCTCAAGATTTTATAGCTAATGAATATCATGTTGTCTGTCTATCTGTCCCTCAGTCCTTTAAAATAACACTTCCGATGTTAATTTATTAGTAAGTTTGAATGAGTAATCAATCTGAAAGCTTCTGAAGATTTTATTAAAACGATAGCTTTTTTATTTCATATATTAGTATATCTATCTGTTTATAAGTCAGTAATAATTGTTCTAAAATAATTTTGTTATTTGAAATATTATTATGTATGTCCATCCGTCCGTTTGTTTTACTGTATACTGAAGTTAACTTTTTGGTGTCAATAATACTTGAATTAATTTATGAATAATATATCACGAGGCATATTAATATTCATCAAATATCTTTATATATTCTTTTGTCTATCCCTCCTTTTTAAAAGCTTCTAATAAATTTGTTCAAAAACCGCTTTTTCTTCCATCCGTCCGCCTGTTGATGGAATCATCTTTTTACTCTCTGAAAAATTTATGGACAATTTTCCTAAACCATTTTTCTCAAAGTATCTCTTCGTTACCTCTTCTGAGTATTTTTTTATCTTCAAAAATTGTCTGTACGTTTGTACTTTCAAATGTTTGTCATAACTTTCTTTTTCTTTTTCATTTTTGTATATGTCCTTTTGTCCGTCCATGTATAATTTGTTTTAATGTCCAACATTTATGCACAATTTTTCTAAAATTTTATTTATTTTTTTTTAAATTTTTTTGTTCATCACTAACAATTTATAAGACGATATACATATACATATTTCGCCATTTTTAACCTACATATCCTGTAAGAAACAATAGCAAGACTCAAGTGGGAGTAAATAGAGGTGTCTAGACTTTATAACGAGCCATTTGTGTTGAAAAGTAATATATAAGTGTCTATAGATAGATTACATATATGCAGGTAATTCTTGAGTTTAAACAAATGTCACATTTTTCAATTAAAGAAAATTTTTACAATGACGGAAATGTTTAAAGGTGGTAAAGACTTGTTAAGATAGGAGATTTTTCTTGACATTTAAGAACACATTACTAGAATTAATAAGTTGTGGTTTTTTATTAAATATTTTTATAGTTTCTTGAACTATTTTCTAAGAATTTATATATTTTTTTAGTTTTTGAATAATTTTCTAAGAATTTATTTGTTTTTTTTTTTTGCAAAAAGTTTGTTCTGAAAGCTGTTTGTGAATGGTGTCTAAATCGATAACAGTCTACATACCATAAAATTGTTCAATGTTTCTTTTTTTCTTTCCAAAAATTATTTTCAATCTTATAGCAATTCCTAGAAATTATGATGTTCTTGTGTCAATATTAATCTTAACATATATTTGCCATTTTCTTCTATGTTACTTAAAACTTTAATTAATTTCTTAGAACAAACATTTTGCTGTTATGTTAGCAATTGATTAAAAAAAAAACACACACAAATTAATGTTTTTTGGGAAAATAATACTCACACTTTTGCAGAAAACTTTTATCTCGTTTTTAATATCCATTTAGTTTTTTATTTAAATTTCTTTCACAATCTTAAGTGTTCTTGAAAATTTGCCAAAAAAAAAAAAAGGTTTAAATAGCAAAACTTAGACAACAATTTTACTCTTAATTTGTAGCCATTAACAATATCTAACCAAATTTTAATTCACATATGAATGTAAGCCAAAGAATTCATATGAATATCTCTTTTTTTTGTGAAACTAGATAAAAACAATATGCTAGATTTAGAACAAGTAATAAAATGAAACAAAATAGTTATTAAAGTCTAACACGAATTTAATATACCCTTTAAGCAAATGTTCTTTAACTAAGGAAAATTAATTGAACATTAATTTGTAATTCTAAAGTGATTTTCTTTTCTTATCCCAACTAACTCGAACACAAAAATTACTATTTTATGTTTTTTCTTGTGCTTTCTCTATGGCAGATTAGTTTTGTGTTAGACGTGTCTCAAACATAACATAAAAATTACCAAAGTATTCAAATTGTATTTAAGTTTGTAGTAATAGAAATATAGGGTATATAAACATAGATATACCCATAAGTACCATAGTATATGTAGACATAATTTCATAGTTAAGATAGAAAAAAAAAAGCAAAAATTACAGTAAATTTTTATTTAAGAGTCCATTACACAACATACATAGCACATATATACGCAGATGTAGTATATAAGCAGAGATAGTGTTTGTATTTATTTTACTTTTTGTTTTCTGCTAGATATCCTTGCATACAAGTACATATGGTTTAATACAATATGGAAGTTATAGGACGCACTGAAATGATCTTTTTAATTTATAAAATTTAAAATATTTTAGATTTTTTAAAAAGACTTTTAGAAATAAATTTTTCTGTTTATAGTACTAGTTGTAAAAGTTTGAATACATTGCGCAGTGGGGTCAAAATCAAAATAAATGGTAACAAGTCTGGAACTTTGAAACTACTGAGCTGATTTAGATGAAACTTGAAAACCCCATGAAGAAGGATTTAGAATTTCAGAATATTTGTTAGACGGAGTCTATAGCTGCAGCACGGACGCCGCTACGGTGGACCAAAGTTGACTACTTCGATACATATCGGTGCTTATAACTTTTACAAATATTAACCGCGCACAAAATAATTATTTTATATATCATTTTAAAGAAAATTGTGTCTAATTTAAAACCATGTCTAATAAGTTTTACTATTTTAAAATTTTTTGAAACAATACGAATAAATGCAAATTATTTTCATATGGACATATAAAAATAAAACAATTAGAGGTTTTGGAGTCTATATTTTTAAACCTAAATGCTAATGAAGCTGAACCGATAATGAAAAAACATTTATGGAGTTACATATTACTTTTGTTAATTTTAGAAAAGGTTTTAAGGTCTCTATTTTTTTATCCCGAATTACTATTAGAGTCAATTCTACAATGTTCTGATGTCTGTCCATTCGTCCGTCTATATGTGATATTAATTGCATTATTGGAATTTAAATTCATTAAAATCAACATATGGTATTATTTTGCCCCATGCTAAATAATATTTTGCTTAGAAATAATTATATAAGTTTTCCATAATTTTGTTTGGGTTTCAAATAATTTGCTGATAAGAAATATATTTCAATTTAATTTAAATTATTGTGAAGCCATTTTACCCCTATATAAAACACATATAATTATTTAATATGAACTGTTTGAATTACAATGGACATTTTTCTCATAATAAAGCGTTTTAAATGAAGTTCCTTATTATGCCATTATGATCCGCCTGGATATACAATAACGTCCTTCCGTACGTCCATCCGTGCGTTCATTGTAAAGATATTTTATTAAACATTTAATTTTTTAATTAATTTAAAAAGCTAAAGGATTTTTTAGATTGTCCTCATATATTGCACTTGTAATGAAAATAATCATTTGCTACATAAATACAAACTGTTTCTTGCTAGACTGAAAAATACATACAAAATAAGAGAACAAAAACAAATGGAACAAAAACTAAAAAATCCTTTAATAAACTCACATACACACATAAATATATATGTATGTATATGCTACCTAAATTAATACAGATATGTGTATATAGTAGAAAATAAAAAAAAATATACAATGTCCTACTATAAACATAAATACAGACATAGTACTTTTATTATCACATACATACATACATACATACGTATATAGTATAACAAACAGATTTGAAAATGTTTTAGTGTATAGGTATGACTAAAAATATGTAGCTAGGCAATCAGGGTACAGTTTGAATATACCTTTATATTTTATATATATTTTTATTTTATTTTTGTGTATATTTTTCCTACGTCTTCTTTTATTTTTATTTCAATTTTGAACACTGAAAATTTTTTGACTTGCTGTTGAGGTAGTAGTAGTAGTAGAGAAAATGTGAAAAGCAACTTCATTTAGAATTCGGTAATTATTTATTTATAAGTTGAAACTGTTTCAATAACTCATGCCAACAGCATCAACAAATCCTGCCAACATTGCCATCATATAAAAATATTTAACGTTGCTATGTGAGATTTTAGCCTCCATAGACAAAACCCGAGAAAATAAAATCTTTTAGTTGTATAGGTATATTACAATATATATTTACAGTTATATCTACGTTTATATATAAAATTATATTTTATATAATAAACATATTTGTACTACCTATTTTACTACCCCTATATGTGACGTCAGTAGACCCCCTCCCCCCACTTTAATTTTAAAAAATGTCTAGTTCTAGAGAAGAGGTGGTGAGAGAGTGAGAGAGAGAGAGAGGAGGCCAGTAGCATTCATAAAATCTTTGTTACTGACAGTAACAAAGCCAATTTATTTGAATGGTCCATTTGATGAGGCCAGGAAATAATACAAAATATATTAAGGATATAAAATGTAATTATATCTGCATATATATTAATATAATCATTAAAACAGGTATTGGGTTGGAGATTGAAAATAAGGATTTTTATGTTCAAAATAAAATGAAAACATTTTGTTTTCTTCATTTATAAATATAGTATTAGGATAATTTCATATCCTTAACAGCCGTGAACTATAAATTAAAGCACTATTAATGGCATGTAGTACAAAGGACTCTACTGTAAACCAGATTGTTGTCCTTGGTAATTGTGCTTATCTGTTGATTATAAAATCTCAAAGAAATAACTTTTTTCTCTAACCAATATTTCGAGCTAAATATTCTTCTTACTTAAATTTTATATAATTTTTGTTACCATAATAATATTTATATACATATGTATGTATATTATTTCAATAATATATATGTCTAAGTGTATCCTTATATAAATGTAAATGATTCAAATATTGTCTGTTTTGTTCATAAGAACGTGTCTAGTTTGTTGTCAGTCAGTCATCTATTAAAAAAACGACAGCAAATGTCAATGCAACACGCAAAAAACCTAACAAAGTTTTTACTACAATTTACGCAAAACCCCTAAAAATAACAAAAAACAAAAGAGAAGAAACCAAAAGAACAAAAACAACATTATTAACAACAACAATTACTAGGAATCAAGAAGAAAAGCGGCAAACGAATGTAAAACGTGTTTAAATCAGATCATAAAAAAAAACTTATTTTGTTTTATTTTATTTTTTATTCTCGTAAATATTGTTGAGAATATTTAAAGACAAATAAATATATGGATGGATAAAAGACAATAAAAACAACAACAGTAAAATACTTAGAAAACAATACTTTTTATCCCTGTGTTATACAACTGAAGTGAACTAAACACTTTAACTTTGACGTAACACACATAAATACATACAATGATATACATAGATGGAAATAAACATCATCCCATATCACTTTGACAGGCTTATGTTATGTAACCTTGACAAGGGATGAAGCTTTTTTTTTCAAACCAAAATTTATTGAAGAAAAAACAGAACAGAAAAAAATAGACTAACAAAGAAAAAGGTATATTTTAATGGAAACTATAGGCAAATGAAGCAAAAAACGAGGGTTGATATAAAAAAGATTTAATTTAACTTGTGAAATTAAAATTAGAAAATTTTCATTTCATAGGAAATTCTTTTAGAGAAAATTTTAGATAAATTTCCCCTTTTTGGAGGAAAATTTTTATAAATTTCTATTTAGAGGAAATTTTCGATAAATTTTCTTTTAGAGGAAGTTTTTGATAAATTTTCTTTTAGAGGAATTTTTTGATAAATTTTCTTTTTGAGGAAATTTTCGATAAATTTCCTTCTGAGAGAAAATTTTCGATAAATTTTCTTTTCAGAGAAAATTTTCGATAAATGGCGATGTTTCCTTTTTTGAGGAATTTTTTGATAAATTTTCGATAAGTGTCTTTTTAGAGGAAATTATTGATAATTTTCTTTTTAGAGGAAATTTTTGATAAATTTTCTTTTTAGAAAATTTTCGGTAAATTTTCTTTTTAGAAGAAATTTTCGATAAATTTTCTTTTTAGAGAAAATTTTCGATAAATTTCCATCTCAGAGAAAATTTACGATAAATTTCTTTCTCAGAGAAAATTTACGATAAATTTTTTTCTCAGACAAAATTTTCGATAAATTAGAGAAAATTTTTGATAAATTTTCTTTTAGAGAAAATGTTCTATAAATTTTCTTTTAGAGGAAATCTTTGATAAATTTTCTTTTTAGAGCAAATTTTCATAAAATTTTCTTTTTCGTGATAATTTTCGATAAATTTTCTTCTTAGAAAAAAAAATTTCGCAAAATTTTGGTTTTATAGAAAATTTTCGTAAAATTTTCTTTTTACAGAAAACATTTTCGCTAAATTTTCTTTTTATAAAAAAAATCGTAAAATTTTAATTTTATAAAAATTTTTAGCGAAATTTTCTTTCTTTAGAAAACNNTTTTTTTTTTTTTTTTGAATGAGTTATTTTTTTATAGAGAAGTTGTAAATTATTATAAATTATAAATAAATTATTGTAAATTATTATAAAAAACTTGGTGCAAGTTAATTAGGATTGAAGCAGGTCATGTAAAGTATTTCAATATTTCCAATAACTTTTTATCCTACCCTCTTTACAACACACAACAACAACAACATCAATATCTTCAATACAACAAAAACCAGGATTCCAAAATAAAAATCAAAATAGACAGAACTTTTGTTGTTAAATAAATTGTAGGTTTTTTTTCTTCTCCTTTTTTTGCTTTTAAATTGTATTTGACTGACTGACATTATTTTGTCATTAATTCTATTTCTTTTTTATTTCTATTCTATTCTGTATTATTTTTTCCTTTTTTTAGGATAATAATTTGTCTGAGATTGTATATTTAAATAAACATCCACATAGAAACACAAAAAGTCCTTTTCTTTTATTATAACACACAGTTACTAACACTTAAATATACAAAAAGGAAAAATATAAAACCTGAATAAGTTTTTTTTTTTTTTTTTTTAACAATATTTATATTA
>MINK01017506.1:0-17274 GCA_001735545.1 Phormia regina
ATGGTGGGTATAATAGATTCGGCCGAGCCGAATATAACATTCTCACTTGTTTTAATTTATATTGATTTTATTTCATTAGCATTAAATATTAACTTTCATATATTTCAAGAATGGTTTATAAATAAATTCTCTGTTATGGCTTACAACAAATGTTTAAATAATCAGCTTAATCTTTCATATCCTTGTCATTAGCTGTATTTTTATTTACAATATTTAAATTTAAAATATTTAACGGAAAAATAAAAACTAAAAAAGATGGTATAACATTCACTAAATAAAGTAAAAATCTATAAGAAAAGGTACGAGTATAGTACAACAAATCGATATGATCAACATCAGTTAAACAACATCAGCAATTTTGCATCTTTTTCAAAGTTCTCTTCTCATCATCGCAAACAAAAAAAAAAAATCGACGACAACAACTTCACCAGTAACACAACAACCAACAAAAAACCTACAGAACATTATTCAAGTAAATAACTAATGGAAACTGAAAGGGGTGGTGAAGGTGCAGGAATATAATTCGAATATAAACAAAATGAAAAAAAATCTTATGGAAAAAAATAACATCTTCAGCGAAATAGCAGCGTGTGTGTTTTTACGAATCACGGTTTCGATGTTTCGCATGAATACGTAATTAAATCTATAAATCGGCCAATTAAAATGCTTTGATATCGTGACAACATTACATTCAGACTCGATCGACTTACTCTTCTTCTTTTTCTTCTCTTTTAATACTCTCAATAAAATCGACTGTAGCAGTATATAAAAATCCAAAAAGAATTAAAAATAAAAATCCAACAACACTAAAAATAAAAAAGATTACATTGTGATAATATTGTGGTCCAGTTTATAAGGACATGAAAAAAAAATTAAAAATTATTACGGGTATATGATCAAAATGTTTATATATATATACATACAAACATATATATTTTATATGTTGTACATATATACAATTACGTTTAATAAGTATGTATTGTTAATTGTTGGTGTGTTGCAGATATTTAAATAGTTTTTGTCTTTAAAAGTGCATTGAAAACTCATTTCCTTTTATGATCTTTATATCCTTCAATAATAATAATGATAATAATAATAACAATAATAATAATAATTATGTTTAAAATCAGTTACAAAATTTTCTGACAATCATATTTTTAAGTCTTCCTATGGAATTGCTGCTAATATTGATCAGTTCCCAACTATAACAATTTAGTTACTTAATGAATTAACTCTTTTAACTATCTTAAGAGTTAATATTTATGTATTTGTGTGTAAAGAACAATTAAAGGACTTGTACTTTTCGTATTTTTGTGGTTTGCTTTTTAGTTTTTGAAATTTTTATTGTCTTATGATTAAAATTAATTTAACAATTTCTAAGAAATCGTTTTGTTCTTATATTTATGCCTTCGATTTGGCTACATACTCGTACATATATGTTTAATGTACATACATACAAACATACATATGTAAGTAAAGATATTCGTAAATTAACAATTTAAATTTGCAATTGAAGCAACAGTTCTATTTAATGATAAAAATCTTATTGGTTGCATATAACTTCTTTTTTTTCTCTCTTATTCTACAACATCTTCTATTTTTGCTACGTTAAGATGTTCATCTATCTAGAAAAACTTTACACAATAATAGGAAAAAAAAGAACTGTAATGATTAGTATTTTGTATTGAGATTTAATTGATTTTGGTTTTTACGATTTTAAATGTTTGTGTTTTTTGTTTTTTTTTATTTTATACTGGGTTTAAACTAAATGAGGGTGTTACGTTTTTAGTTATTGCTTAGTATGTAGTTAGTTGTGGTCGTATTTTTTTTTAAATCATCTTGGTTGGTGGCAGTAGTATTTGTAAGAAAACTCTTGAGTGTCACCAATTGTTTTATATTTGCATATATTCAGTCTGCATACAGTTTCACAGGCACATACAAACACACAAATGTGAAAGTTTAAGACAAGGATCTATTTTAAAGATCGCTAGACAATATGAAGATTGCGAAGTCTATAAGTATGATTGTTGGACAAGAAATAAATAGACAAAGTTGTTAATAGATCAGTGGTTCTTAAAATGTTGCAAATTTTGTGAAAGTGTAAAAAATTATTGTAAAAGTTTTGTTGGTGAAAACTAAAAATAATTCCAGAGAGGCTTTTTTAGACCCGGAGGACTTCTTCAAATATTTTACTTGCATTCCATGTTCATGTATTTTTTTTACCCCTAATGTCATTGCAAAGTCATTTGCAACCCTTCTAAAGGCCAAATAAAACATTTATCATAGGGAAGAAAACAAAAAATTTCGAATAAAAAACGCAATTTTAGACCTTAACATCTCCGATTTCGATGAAATTCGATATACACACTTATTACGTCAATACAAAATTTGAAATTCTTTTTTTCAAATTCGTTATAGTTTAGATTTTATCAGGGTTCAAAGTTCACTTTTTTAGATTTTTTTCATGAATGTTGATTTAATTAGTCTTTTCCGGAGATATGTTGATTTAAATTTTAGGTGTTTATGAAAAAAATCTAAAAAAAAGTGAACTTTGAACCGCAATAAAATCAAAACTACAATGAATTTGAAGATTTTGAAGAACTTCAAATTTTGTATTGTATATTATAAATCTATATATAAAATTAATGTAGTTTTGTTTGTATGTTTGTTTGTTTGAAGTCTATAGCCGCCTAAAGGGCTAAACTGATTTTTTGGAAATTTTTATAGTGTATTTTTATATACCTGGAAAGAAAAATAGGCTACTTTTACTTTGAAATTCCATATGCCACACCCACTTACTAAATAACTATTAAAAGTAGTATATCTCGAAAATTTATAGTACTAGAATCCTCAAATTTTTCACGAACAACTGACACCTATATGAACATTTTAGAAAAAATAGGCGAACTAGCAATAGGAGGTATGGCACATCCCATGCCTAATATTGCTTGCCAATACCAAATACCGTAAATTTAGGAAACTATAACAGTTACTTTTCTCAAATTTTAAAGAAAGAAATAGTGGACGTGTCATCTCTTATATAAAGTTAATACCAGAATTTTTATATCTGGGAAAATATAAAAGTTAGAGAGCTTATTTTGCACGACTAGCATTAGCTTCAATATTAATATATGGGTGCACTAGCAATAGTGGGCGTGGTACCTCCCATATAAAGAAAATATTAAATTATCACATCTGAGAAAATATAATATTTTCGGAGCCACTTTGGTATCAATATTAATTGTTAAGAAAAATATGGGTGGATTAGAAGTAAATTAAATGCCAAACTTCGTATATCTGGGAAACTATTGGAGTTGGAATGCTCAAATTTTGCAAAAATAATTTTGACATCCTAGAAAATATTTGTCTAATAAATTAGTGAATTATGGGAGTACAAAAATACAATATCTAATACAAAAATTAGTATATCTGAGAAACTACTAGAGCTTGAATTTGAAAATTTTGCACGAAAAACATCTATCTATCGAGGGTAGCGAAGCACACCGGGTATTAGCTAGTACTTATATATTAATGTTGAGTCCAATTTTTTAAACCCCGTTCAAAGTAATTATTTTAATAGAAACAATTTTATATATAGTGTTATTTATATGTCTAATATGTATTACATAAACAACTCGCTTAATCGAATAATATGCTCGAAATTTTTTTGCAAATAAACCGATTAATATGAAACCCGTAACAGTTGTATACACCAATAATAGCTGATGATACATTTGTACAGGCTGACGTTTTTCTACTTCCTGGCCGGGAATTTTTTTTTCGCAATTGATAGAAGGATTAGTGCAGAAAAATGTAGTGTATCAAAGAAATCAAAATTCTCAAGAAAATTTTGGATTTGGGAAGTCATACGCATAAGTGGGAAAAATCACTTCAATCTTAGAAAATTATTTTATTAGAAAATTTAATTATTATTAACAGAAATATACGTGATTGACAGCATTTGGCAAATATTTCTCACTTTCCTAAGAAAATAGAGAAAATACAGCATATCCGCTGTTTTGTGGCCTGTCCATGCTTCTTTTTATTAGAACAGAAAAACAGTCGATTGGTAACAAAGGCCGATTGGAGGAAAAAAGTGACCGAAACTCAATAAAATCATTGCAGGAGTTACTTAAAGAAATAACTCAATATTTAAAAAGTAAATAATATGTTTCCATTTGTGACCTCGAATACTGAATACAATTCCTACGTGCTACGTTCTGCAACTGAACAAAGTTCAACAACTGCAGATGTCCCAAATCCTGCAGGCGGCGATACAACAATCCACATACAGGGTTTGCTAACTAGATTCCTCGTTTTTGGGAAGAAACCCCGATTCTTTGGTTTGCGTAAATTGAAGCACAATTTGTTTTACATCGCGTTACAAATGAGAGAACAAAATATTTCATCATCTTGGCTGAACTGGAACCAGATATATTAAGCCAGGTGAGTGATATTGTTACGAATTCTCCAAATGATGCATGTAGACAAGTTAAACAACGTATAATCGATAATTTTTCTGTTTCCGAGGAAAATCACATAAAAACCCTGCTTACGAACTTGTAAATCGGAGTTAAAAAGCCTAGCATTCTTCTTCGTTTGATGAAAAACCTTGCAAATGGTGGTGTTACTGAAGACTTTCTGCGAACAATGTGGTTACAACGATTATCAGCCCAAACACAATAAATTTTAGCAACATCATCCGAGCCAATAGACAATCTTTGTTAAAATTACTGGCAAAATCGGTGACACAAGTTCAACGGATTGCAAATATTTCTGAAATTAGTCCAGTCAATGACCTTTCTAAAATTAAAGCACAGATTCAAAGTATCAACACTGCTTTGCACAATCTTCAATCAACTAGAAGAAGCAGACCCAGGGATTCACACACAGTTCAAGACGCAATTATCTTCTGGTCGAATTTGCTATTATCATCGCAGAGCTCGAAAGTGTCGTGCACCTTTCACGTTTGTCAATAATTCGGCGGAAAACTGTCAATGCGGTCACTAGACGAAAATAGTGACCGGGGAAACGCAACCAATCTTTTTATGTATGATAAATCTGCAAAAATTTTCTCGTGGACACAGGCGCCGATTTTCTGTCTTGTACAAGGTCCATTACCAGAAAATTGTCAAAAATTCAAATTTTTGCTGTTAATAATACACCTATCAACACATACGGAGTAACAATCCTATCGCCATCGTTTGGTCTTCAAAGGAATTTTCATTGGAAATTTGTGATTGCTGACGTTTCTCATCCTATAATCGGGGCTGATTTTTTAAAACATTTTAGTATCAAAAATACTCAAATTATTGATTCAACAACCGGTTTATCTGCTAAAGGAAAAATTGTTCATATGTTAAACTACTACGAAGTGAAAACAGTCCTTAAATCAATACCATATCATACCCTATTTTTAAAGTATCCTTCAATAGCTAAAGTCCATTAAAAATATCACTTCACTCCAAATTCACCCATTGGTTTAGTTTTTATAAGCAGAATTGCATGTAAGTGTTTTTCGTGCACAGTCCATATTTTAAAATTTTACATGCTAAAAAATAACTATTTAACATATGTTGTTCCATAATTCCTAGTCCAAAAACGATTCCTAAACAAATTTAAGAGTCTCTGATTGAGCTCTCAAAAAAAAAACAATTATCATCACGACTATTTGACGCCAGTTTAAGCCTATTTTACTATCAAACTATTTACAACTCGTACATTCATATAGAAATAAGAAAAACGTATAAAAATAAAGCGTTTATTTTTATTTTTTATTATTATTTATTTATTTATTTTTTTTTTGTAATGCATATGCAAATTATTTCTTCTTCCTTTTATTTTTATTTTTTTTTTTTTTTTTTTTTTTTTTTTTTTTTTTTTTTTTTTTGTAATGCATATGCAAATTATTTGTTCTTCCTTTTATTTTATTGATGATTCTTACGAATGCTAGCGCCACCCAAATAACCAATGATTTCTTTAACTGCCACTATATTTATTTTTTTATTTTAAATGAAAAAAAAGAAACATTTTTTTTCTGTTAAAAAATATATAAAATGTACGTAACTACTTACTACACAATACTACTGACTTAAGCTAGAATAAAACAAAAAAATATATAAGAAAAATAAAAAATAGTAGCAATAAACTAAACCGATGGCAATTAAGAAAATTAAGCACAAGAAACTAGAGCGACAAACAACAAGGACCTTTTTGACTGCCACCCACAACTATTGTGGGAAACAAATTATTAAGAAAAAAAACACTTACTTACTTACACAAATACATACATAGACACACTTATTTACTTGCATAGATTCTCTATTAACCAAGTATAAAAACGATTAAGCCACAATATTGTTTTTTGTCGTTATTGTTGTAGAATTTTCTGTATTTATAACCAAAATGTGCAACATGTTTAGGTAACGAAGCCGCCAATAAGGCGTCTTCAAAAGACTTAAGAAATGATGTCGGCCAACATAAGGACAGAGGGGAAGGCAAATGCCTAAGCAACGGAGGAGGGTATGGTGAATGCTTAACATTTAAAAAAAGAAGATTTCATATAATAATGAAAAATTGTAAACGTATTTGTCGTTTTAGAGAAGGGATTAATACCAAAGACTCCAAACATGCCGTAATATGTTTAGCAGTGATGTGTGTTACAAAAAAATTCCATATCCCCACATAGCAAAGGGAGTTTTTTTTGTTATTGCTGTAGCTGCTTTAGAACTTCTTTTCCTTTCTGTGTGTGTGTGTGTATGATTGTTTTAAGTTTTAAGAACATGGAAACTTTGTAAGCCACCACCCTACACTAAAACCTTAAACTCTAGTTCTGGCTTCTGAAGATTTTCTAGTATTTGTTGTTTTTGTGTAGTGTTATTTTTGTTTGTTTTTGTAGCATTTTGAAGGAATTCTTAACATAGCGCGTTATTGTTGCCACTTTATGTTGAATGTATGTTGGTATGACTGAATGGATGGATGGATGGGTTTGGATTTTGGTCTAGTCATATGGTGGTTAAGATCGTGAGAGTTTTCGATAGTAGAAGTTGTTGTTGCTATTATTGTCTAAAAAATTGTAGTTGTGTTGTTGTGTTTTTCTACCGACATAACTTTTGCGCACCTTTTTTTTACAATCTCTTATGATAGTGGTAGGGGTGAATAATTATGTTGATCAATGGGAATGTAACCTAAAATATGTTCAAAATTTTTTTCTATATTTTATATAAAATTTAAACAGCTCATAGATTGACTAAGACGGAATTTTTAAAAATTTGCATATTTGGGGAATAAAAAAAGATAGATTATATAAAATTTATATCTCCTAACTAAAAAAAGATAAAATTTATACTCCTAAACTAAAAGTGATACAAAAAAGTTGAAAACATATTGTAATTCTTGAAAAAATAATCGCATAAAAGTGTGGCCCTTTTTTGAAATTCATCTCTTTTAGGGGGAAATGGTTAAACACTTTAATTTAGTCCTTTAAGAAACCCTATCTATCTTTTAAACGACGAATAAAATATGCATTAAATTAGTACCTTATCGAAAATTGGCGAATAAAAGTTTGGTACTTTTTCGAAACTCGAAGGTTTAAGGGGTAAAAATAGTACCTGATTCTAGTACTTTTTCTAGAAATGATTTTTTATCTTTTTACTAACACATGGATATGAATATTAAATCATTTTTCACGATTTTAAAATTTATTTTACTACAGCAATGGGGGAAGGAAGTACTTTTTTTTGGTACTTTATTAAAACATATTTTTTATTAAGTAATTGAATTCTGATTTTTTTTAATTTTTAGTCATATTTGTAATATGTAAATTTAATTATATTGCTAGATTCATAAATTATTTTGCTAAATTCACGTTCACCTTCTGGTGCAGAAAATGGAGCTTGATACTTTTTGTTTAAAATGGTACTTAACGAATATTTATCATATTGAACATGAATTCATCAAATTAAAGATGTGTAGTCTCATATCGATAAAAATTCATAAGATAGACTTTGGGTACTTTTTGATTCTTCTAATGGTACTATTTTGAATAATTTTGCTTTGATTACTTTAGAATATTTTGGATTCAAATATTTCCTTATTAAACGCATCATATATCGAAAAAACAGTGTTTCTAAGTCGTTTACACTCGTTGACAATACTTCACACTTGTCGACTCTAATAATATTTTTTTCTTATCGTTTTCACGTTCGTCTAGTAGTTGTCTTTTATTGGTCTTCAAGCTTATAATCGTCATACTTTCAATGAATGTGATGTTGTGTAATTGTCATCATTTTATAATTGTCTAGTTTGTTTAGTCGTCCATTCCTTCATTTTGCTTCGATCTCCCATAAAACATGGTGCAGTTGTAGCAGTAGCAGCGGCAGCAGCAGAAGGAGGCATCAGATGAACCAATCATCCTCAGCATCATTTGCGTCATAGTTATAAAAGCCGACAGATAGACGGACAATTGGACAGACATGTAAAAAGATTGGCAGACAGACATTCATACATGTTATTGCATTTTGTTTTTGTAAAGTTCGTTTTTTTTTTTTCTTTAGTATCATTTTTTTTTTTTTTGTGGAATCGTAGTCATCCCTGTGACCCATGCTACGACTACCAGACGCCTTGTATGATGTTTGCTTCATTTGTCGCATTTGTAAAGAGATTGTTTCCTACCTTAAGAAAGGATTGTTTTTTTATTTTTATTTTATTCTTTTACAATTGTTATGTGTGTTTGTGTGTTATAAAAATATTGAGTATTCCTTTAAATTTGTTTAGGTGAATGCATGTGTGTATTTAAGTTTTTAAGTTATTTTTGTAACTTGTTGGAATTTTTTGTAATGTTTTTGTTGTAGTAGTTACTTACTTTTGTCAATGATCCTTTATTGTGTGTGTATGTGCATGTGTTTGTATATTTATAAAATCAACAAACATGAAACAAGAAAATTGTTTATGTTTTTCATATTTTAAATTCATGAGTAATGGCATAAATAATGAATTATTCTTTTTATGTTTTTACTTCTATTTATATTCATCGTGCTGTAATTGAAATTTTATATTAATAAGAATGTATATTTAAGCAATTTTGTGAAAAATTTTGACAATTGGATTATGCATAGTATAAAAACGTCGAAAATGAACAAAATTGATGTAAATCCGCCGACATCTCCCAAACAACAGTATGAAATTTCTTACCAATAGTTCACCAAAATGCCAAACTAGAGATAGTAGTTCTCCTCACATTGTTCATCTAAACTACCATAAAACCCGAGATCCCTACGAGCCATGGGAAGGTTACCATAGTTTTATATCCTGACGTAGCATTTAGAAGGATAGCAGTCTCAATGATCATATCTTCGGGAAAAAAGTGGGGTTTTTTACCCTATCATTCTCTATTACTGCTTTACCGAGGGAAAGCAGTAAGAGAGAATGATAACAATCCTTTACTAGAAGTTAAGAAATTACTCATGAGCAAGAGTATTTTGTGGATAAATTTTTTGATCGGTTGTATGAAGTATTTACGAGGACGCCCTCTGAGGTACTGTATAATGTCAACAATCGTCCCAACGGACAATCATGAGAAAGATAGAAAAAGTTAATCTTCACTATTTCAGTGCAGTTTCAGGCGCACTGCTGCTTGGGATGGATTCCAAGGATAAGAAGCTAGCATATTTAGTTTGCAAAATAAGGCGTCAAATGAAAAGAACATTCCGCTCATAATTAGAGCTGTCAACAATGTCTCAAAGTATTGTATCTCCGGAACACTTAATTTAGAGCGTGAAAGGCAAAATTTGTCCTTTAGAACTATATATTAGAAAGACATTGGGAAGTGCAGGGGACTAAATCCTAGGAATACAAAGTAGCTCTTAGACATCAGGTTATCAGAAGCGAGTGTTAAAATGGTGGCAGTCAATGGAAAAAATCCCCCAGTAATATTCTGCTCAGCTTAGCTTTATCATTATTCATTATAATGCCCTGGTTTCTGGTTGAGCTTATAGCCAAACGAATCGCAATGATGTTTGCGACCTAGCGGAAGTCAATACTATAGGCACATAGAATTACAGAAGCTATGACCATGCGGTCACCTTAGGAATTTCAAGTGGTATCCTCGACAATATCGACTACTATATTCCTAAACCCTTCTTGGACAAACATTTTTCAGTATCAACCTCAGTCTAGTCCATTCAGGTTTAACACTGATGGATTTAGATCTACTAAAAGGATTGTGTAAGGGGTATCTATACCTATTCAGAAAAACTATTTCCTTCAAACTATCAGATCACTGTAGTGTTCTTCCAGCAGAGATCACGGTCATAAAAGGAGCGATGAAGTGGCTAGATATTCAGAAATTTGCATAAATAGTCAATCCGTTATTTAATCTCTATTTGGAGTATTTTTGATGTCAGAATTGCTACATGAATGCCGGACCAATCCGTACGGACTTTGTTACTGGACACTGGGCTCCCGAAGGAAGAGACTACCACTTTCTTCTAAAGATTACTCCAAATGAGGAGACAGTGAAAAATATTGTATGTACTGGTCCGCTCTTATGAATATCTTCGGTAGTTCTTACATCCATGTAAGTATTATGCGATCTATTACAGATTTATGTCATCCTGATAGATTCTTTTATATATGCTTCAGGTTGGAACGAAGTGAAGGGTAACTATACATGATAGGCAGCTGTCTACCGAACTTACTATTATAATGAAGCAATGATTTTAACGGGTAATAATTTAAAGTATGGTTATCATGCAATTGTTTGGCAATTTCCTCATAATTAAATGTTAAATTATGGTATATAATATATCATCACATTATTTAAAAATTGGTAAACAGCTACAATCATATTATGGTTAACTGAAATGTTTATTTGAGTTATGGACCAATCAATACTATCAAATAGAGCATGTTGGGTCGGACCTGAATCTAAGAATCTACTAGAAGATTTCGTATTTTAAAGCCTGTTCTTATTCTTGGATATTCAACAATAATATATTGGTAAAAAAAATTTTAAAATTTTTACTTTTTAACGTAGATTTCTTTTGCAAACCTTTCATTTCAGATTTGATAGTTGTTTTAGCCATTTTTTGGAACAGTTTGCCCATCTTCTTTCCGAATCTTTTTGTCCTCTTTTGGTACAAATACTAAGTAATTGTTTTGCTACCACTCTAGAGCAGGCAGGGATCCAGCTCAAGCTTTTGGGGGAGGAAAATATTAAGATTTTATTTTCTTATTCCTTAAACTTTATTATTTAGTAGATTTTTTTAAGCGTTTCCATTTTTAGGAGGCAAATTTCTTTTTTTACTTCCCCGTGGATCCGCGCCTGTTCCAGAGCGTTCTTAGGTAGTAACATGATGCCAAATTCGGAAAAATATGTAGACCTATTGTGCTCTCTTATGAAAGGAAAATGATTTTTTTTTTGCAAATATTCTTTGATGTATGTTTGGTATTTATATAGCTCACAGTAACAAATTACTAGTCTTTTTGTCGCAATTGTATAAATCTTGTCAAACCAGGAATTCTTAAACTTATCCTAACATATCCTACAATATACAAATTTTAACAAGGAAGCTGCAAAAAATCTGTCGGTACATGCGTTTCGTCGTGTATTTTACATGATATTTAGTTTTAATTTCCATGCCCTATTCAGCAGCATTCCAGTTTTTAGCATTTTGGACTTTATATGTTTTCAATTTTTTTCAATACACTTTCAATTATCTTGGCCTTCACGTAGACCTTCTTTCTCCCCGAACTTTATTTCATATCAATGATCGAATTCTCCTGGAAATATTTAATAACATTGGAAACAGTTTGGCACCAGACGTTTAATTCTTTGGTCAATTATTTGTTGAACCAATTTGGATTTATTATTATTATAATTTTTTTTTTTTTGAAATTGTTTAATAATTTATTGCACGTACATTTTTTCCACCGATCATTTTGATCAAACAAATCGACATGATTATCATTAAAAATAATAACTTGAGTTTTGAGGAAAAAGTTCGATCGCACTTCTTATGGTTATCATGGACCTACTTAGGTACAATTTAGAAATAATAATGTATCGGTGCAAAAATGTGTTTTTTTTTTTTTTTTTTTTTTTTTTGCCAAAAATCTATGAAGCTATACTTTGATACCTTATACATTATATTGTATAAACTTAGACCATGGCGACTATTTTATATCTTAAACATCTAATATTGAATATTTCATATCTTAAACAAATTTAGCTCCATTTATGAAATTATTGAACAAAAACTAAATATTTTAAGGCAACTTGAAACCATTATACGTCCCACCAAATTTAATTCACTTAAAAATCTTTAAACAACAACTTATAATTATTTTCATATGCCCACTGTGTTATACATATATTTTAGAACTACCGCTGCTTTTTATTCCCTCCCTCCCCGCAAATACCGCTTTAAACTATATTAATATAAAAAAAAGAAACCGTTGATCACATTTCAATAGTTAATAACAGTCATATTGTATATGCTAATAGACGAACAGGTCTAAAACTTACAATTTAAAATAAATTAAATATTTTATTGCCACTGTATGCATGTTATGTTTTGATAAAAATCTCAGTAGACATTGTAATAATTTAAAATTTTTTGACATTTATGTAAATGTTAAGTTTTTATACTCTTATGTAGTTAGCTAAATGTATGTTCGTATGTATGTAAATATATATTACTGTCATAAAAACATATCAAATCATCATTATACACAATCATAAATTTATAATGTTTTTTTTTTTTCGTTAAAAACAAAAAGTGCGTAGAGTTTACCACAATAAGTATTTAGATGTTTTGTTTTATGTAAAATTGTTATCATCTGCATACATAATTTATTTTTATATTTTATAATTTTTCTGTTTTCTTGCTTGTTTTCTTCAAATTACAAAACTCTAAATCAAAAGAAACATACTGACTCCATAATAACTAAATATATTTAATATTTTATTTATTTATACTTCTACATTGAAAACGACATAATTTGGATTTAAAATTATTATTATTATTATTATGAATTTGTCATGAGTGAACTCAATCTAATTAAGTGCCAACACAATTTGACGTGCCTTTGTTTGTCTATCTGTCCGTCTGTCTGTGGGTTTCTAAATGTTTTATTAAAAAAGTATTTATATCATAAAAATTGAAAACAAATCATAAAATCATGTAATTTACAATTCATCTCAGGTTTAAAGAAATTTTTAATAATAATTTTTTTATTATGATTTTGTGTTCAGAAAAACCAATAAAAAAATGTATAATTTCTCATATTTTAAAAATAAGTTTAATATCGTCAGTCCATCTACATGTTTAAAATTTTTGTTTTTATGATTATTATGATGGCCAATAAATATATTAATAAAAGCCAAGTTTTGTATGGTTTTGAGACTATAATACGCATATTATATGCTTTAAAATTGCTTTATTAAAAATTATTATTATTATTACTGTTATATGGTTAATTAAGTCATTTTTGGGGGTTTTCCAAAAAATATTGTATTCGTACCAGCAAATATCACTTTAATATTGTTCGAATTTTGTTATTTTAAGTTATTATTAGAGAAAGCTTCATTGGACAATGAAAGTGAATTAATAATTTGGGTTTTTTTATTCAAAAAATTTGTGTGAGTATTTAGATCAAGTTTGCAAAATTATTATTGTCTGGCAATTGCTATGACTATATGGTTATGAATATTTTATAAAAATAAGAACTTAATGTTTAATTTTTCTATTTGGCTGTGTATCATTTACTATAATAAACATTTCATTAAACAATTATTTTAATATTTTAAGACATTATTAAAACACTCAGCAGAAACATTTCGCAATTTAGTTACCTCAACAATATTATTTTCATCATTATTGTTGAATATAGTTCATTTAAAAAAACAATTTTCTTGTAGCAACTAAATATATGTTCTCTATTCACAATTATATTGATGGCATAAGATACGTTTAAACTAGAACCATGTGCAAAAAAATTATTTTCAATATCTGAATATAATATTTTGCTTGATAGTACTATGTTGCCTTCGAAAATACATCTCCTTGTACGAGTATTCAAGACATACCCAGCAAAAACTTTGGTTGCCGAGTAATGAGTTAAGAAGCTTTACACTACTTACACATTAGCTGAATAACCCATTATTTTAACATGATTATATCATCACAGGCAACTACTTACCTCATGCCATTACTCGGATGTCACTAGAGGAACTAATTACTTTTAAATTGTTCAGTTACTCATTGATTTTAAAGTAATACAGAAGCCATTAGTTAAAACAAAAGGAATTAGGTGGATTTTTTTAATTTTATTAAAAAGATATCATACAATAAAGAATGTTTGATATAAATAAATACATTATTTATGCTTCAATTAAAATGTATACATACCATAACCATCTAACAGTTATCTTCCACATATTCTCAGTCCATGCCACATGTGAAAATCCTGACGATAGTTGCACTTTGTTTCCCGGAACCGATTGTACCTCATGTGGAGTAGTTTCATCTCAGGATCTGCTCCTCGCAGAAGTCCCAAGCTGAAAATATACAAGATTTTAATCCGGTTTTCGTGTTACCCGAATGTAATTAATAAAATAATATGTAATTGAGATGTAATAATTCTCATTAAACTTATATAATTATTCTCATAAGTACTTTAAGTTTGTATGTTATAGTTGCGATTAAATTTTTTAAAAAAACCAAGACACTTGTTATTGTAACATCAGTCACTGTTTCTGTGGTACTCGGATCAAGAGGGGGAATCTTGCATAGCAACTTAATTGCATTTTTTGGACTTAGCGGCTTCGGTTTTCGGTTTTGGTACAGCGAATTATCGACTATTTCGACTCTGTAACTTCGGTTGACCGTTTCGGTACCATGACTTTGAGAATCGATTTTTTTTACAGCGATTTGCATTTTCGTTAGATTAAATCAGAATTTTGTAATCTAGTGAGGACTACGCAGGAAAGATACATGCTTGCAAATCTGTTTTTTAGAAACTAAACCCCTTGGTGATTTTTTAGGAGATATTTTTATTAAGTTCCAGACAAAAGTTCTAAACAAAAGGGTTACGTTTTAAGGAAATATATGAACTTTTCCTGAATTATTCTAATTAAAAGTTTTATTGTGTTTCGATTAATTTTTTGTTGAAATAAGTCCACGTATTTTTAAACTCCATTTCATTGTATACTAAGCTTTTAATGCCCTTTCAAAAATTTTTAACTAGAATCCAGTATCTTTCATTTGCAGGGAGTTTTTGGCTGATGGTGGATTAGCCTTAATTGTTTTTGTTGTTGCAATGAGAAAACGAGGGAACAGGTCAGAAAATATCGGATATAATATTTTTTCTTAGGAAAGGGAGAAGTCACGTGTATTTCTGTATTAATCAAAGAATGAAGTGCTTCATTATCGCTGTTGCATATAGGTTTCTTATCAATTTTGATTAGTTTAATAAAAAAATCTGTTTGCTATAATCCCTCTAGCATCTGCAACATAGAGTTCCTGGATAGAAAATTCCGAAACAATATTTAAAATTTTTGTTGATCTAATTATCTTTGGAAAATATGTCAGTTATTATTCTTAATGAAAACATATTTGTTAGATCGAAATGTCTGACAAAAATGATATACCTGTCAAACATTTTTCAACAATTTCAAAAAATCAAAATTAATCCTACATAATTGGCCACAGAATTAAATGTCTGCTGTTAAAATATTTCCAATTTTATTAAATAGTATCAGGAAAATTCGACCATTGATAAGAAACATGGTTCGGGGAGAAAAAAGACCACCATGGTAATTTGAAGGCCAAGAACAAATCTGGTACAAAATCAATGCTGTTAGCTCAGTACTCAGGCTATTTGATGCGAAAAAATAATGCTAATGCAGAGTTGTATATATACAGAGTCCAAAATGCTAAAAATTGAAATGATAAAAAATCAAATTTCATACAAAAATATTCGTGTTAAAAAAAATAAAATGCAATATGAAATGTATGTACATTTGTAAAACTTTCTGATCAAAATTTGAAAATTGATGATGCCCGAGGATAAGTTTAGGACCGAAAAGCTGTCGACATTTCCTAAGTAATTCCTGGTTTGGCAAGATTTATGCACTGCGACAAAATAAGCAAGTTATTTGTTACAGTGTGTTCTATAAATACCGATAAATACAACAACGAATGTTTACAAAAAATCTTTTTCCTTTCATAAGAGAGTACAATTGCTCCATATATTTTCGATCATATTTGGCATCATGTCACTGCTTTAAAACGATCTGTAGTGGTAACAAAACAATTACATAACTTTTGTACCGAGTGAGTTCAATTCTCTAAAATATCCGGAGCTAAGACTACTGAGATATATAGGATTTTTGGGAAAAAAAAATTGAAGAGGATCTAAGAGGTGTCCTAAGAAACCGAAGATTTAAAAGCAGATGGGTAGACTCTTTCAAAAAGGAAACAACAATCAAATATCAAATGTAGGGGTTACCAAAAATGGTTTACAAATATATTTGTAGTGGTTAGAAGAATAAAAATTATATTTTTCTATGATATGTAGTGTAGTGTTATCAATTAAACAGAAAAACTTTCAAGACTCTAAGATTAACCGACTCCTAATTATTGAATTTTATATATGTTAAGATTTCTTTCGATCGTAGTCATTATTATATACTTCATGATTATGAAAAAAAAAATCGTCAGAAGAACTTTATGCTATTTTTTACCTCCAATGTTCTTGCTCGTGTTTCTGTTAGGACTTGATTCTTAATTTATATGTCCTCAGGCTAGATTTCCTTTCAAATTTTCTGATACTATTTGTCTTTCACTACCAGGTTACCACGACACAATAGCCTTTCTTGCAATTATTTTATTTGACCGATGTAAGATTTATAAAAAAAGAAACAGTATTATTTTAGTGTCAACAACGATCCTGCTATTCGAGGAAACCGAAACTTCAGTTCCGATTCGGCCGGTATTAGAATTCGAGTTACCTGAGAAGTAGCTTACATAAGTATCATCGTGCTGCTAGTAGTTTATTTAACTTAAAAGTATTTATGATCATTTAATGATACCTATATATAACACATTTAATTTTTAAATAAAGATTTTAAAGTTCGGGGATCTCGTAAGTCGAACCTGAACATAATTGAACTACCTCAGACGACTACAAAATCACGTTACAAAATTTCCTTTTATAGTTACACAAAAGAGTAACATACTTTTTTAAACCGAATTGTGATATATTAATGTA